>VCJN01001192.1:0-20935 GCA_006384855.1 Tetraselmis striata | reverse complement strand
CGCCGGTATGTCGACATATTCTTGACGCGTACTCAGCGGAAGTCACCGGCACTCCATCAGCACGTCCTGCTGTCATCTGTAGTAACAAACTTACATGCATGCAAACTATAGATGCAAATGCAGGTGCAGATGCTACTATAGATGCAAATGCAGGTGTAAATGCTACTATAGATGCAGATGCAGGTGCAGATGATACTATAGATGCAGATGCATATGCAAATGCTGCTATAGATGATGCAAGCTTCTCGTTGAGGATCTTGTACTTGAGCCGAAACATGAACGGCTATACGACGAGCTCCCAGGTCGCAGTCACAGCAGGTCGTTGATCAGCATGTGCAAGTCCGGCAGTAGTCGTCGACTTCA
This sequence comes from Tetraselmis striata, assembly GCA_006384855.1. NCBI lineage: Eukaryota > Viridiplantae > Chlorophyta > Chlorodendrophyceae > Chlorodendrales > Chlorodendraceae > Tetraselmis > Tetraselmis striata. Next base: position 20,572 of record VCJN01001192.1, on the reverse strand, counting down.
GTCCCACTGTACCGAGCTGCTCCGGCAGTCCAGTACAGCGCAGCTACTGGTGCAGCTAGGTGCGATATATGACTAGAGCGTGCGACCTTTCTGGCGTGCTCAGTTCAGGCGTGCGCATTTCAGGCGTGCGCATCTCACTAGCTATCTTTCTGGATGATAGCTTAGATGCATATAAAAAAACATTTCATGCCATCTATGATGAGAACGTCAAACAGTTCTAAGTCGTCCTCAGAGACAAGCAGACCAGTTTCCTCGCGGAGTTTCCGCACAGCCGTGCCGCGCACAGTAATGTCAGATGCTGTCGACTTTCCGACTGGTATGAAAAGAGTCGATCTAGCATTTGGCTCAGTCGTTAGAATCACCTGGCGTTCGACCGAGTGACCCTTACCGTAAGTCACCACCACGGCTGCACAAACCTTGGTAGTCGACAGGTCGACAGAACTTTCCTCGTTGAGCAGCAGCTCTCGGCTCTTGCCAGCAGAATTCATCGACTCGGACATGTCGAACTGTTCAGTCGAGTTATCTCAGATAAAGCAGTGGAAGCTAGGATAAGGAGCGCAACAGTCGCTCCGAAACTAGTGCGACAGTCTAGGGTGCCTCACGCAGGTCAAGCAGACAAGGCTGTCGTAAACACACAGAAGGCAGCAGAGAGAGAAAGAAACAATGGTTACAACGTTGTCACCACCCGCCGCTATTTATGCGTATGGCTAGCTCACAGCTAGCCACCACCAAGCGGCACGCGCACTGCTAAGCGCGTCACCGTGGAGAGTCGTGCCTTGAAGTGTCGAACAGGAGGCCGTCGCTTAGAGACCTCCGCACATGTAGTTGACACATCAGTTTATACACAAGTATACAACTGATGTTACAGAGGCAGGTGCATTATACATATATGCCCGCTACGGGTACGCACATGCGTATTATCCCGCAACTACTACTGAACAGTGTACCGGTACCAATAGGACTCATCTAACAACTACATGAGCTAGCAGCAGAAGGCGATATCGGAAATCACCAAAATAAAAGGCAATCAGAAAGGTCCTCTACATCGACTGCGGGGTGGAAGCAGGAACATGAGAAGACGCAGAGTGGGCACGAGCACACGCATCAGACTTGGCCATCTGCACACCGGCAGAGAGAATGCCGCCCAGGGTACCATGCACGCAAGCCGAGACCCGCTGCAACAGCCCCCGCCGTGTGCGCGACAGGTGACGGCGGAACTCAGCAGGTTGGCCGGCGACAAAGTTTCGAAGTGCCTGAACGGATTGACCACGAAGAAAGCAAGAGGTCGGGGCGGAAGGACCGCCAGGGAAGTTGCGCACAGCCAACAGCACCGCGAAGATGTAGACCACAGTCAAAGCGGACTTCCCGAGTCGGCCGCGGTCCTCAACCACAAAAGGGTAGTACCGGTGAACACCCTGCACTGGGGCGGAAGACGCCCGGTCCGCTGCCAACTTAGCATGCTCCGCCTCGGTCGCCGCGATTCCCGGGATGCACCAGCGGGGGTCGTTGCTCCAAGTAGGACTCATCTCATGATTCATCATCCACCAGTACTCGTATTGTGGCGCGTGACACACGCGCTCACACATACGATACAGCAGCAGGTGCTCGTACATGAATGATGCTACGATCATACAGTACCCGTACAGAGTATGCCATTATTGTCACACGTGGAACGCAGCGAAAACTGGAAGATGGCAGGCTCAGCTGTTCTGGCTGCTTTTATGTCTACTCGTGCTGCACCCAAAAAGGGCGCAACAACAGATGCCTAGTTCCCGTATCTCCACTGGTATCTCCACGGAGATACCACTGAGCAGCACTTGTAGCTAAAAAAGCGGTTATTAGGTCAAGGAGGGAAACCCCATAAACTAGTTTAGATCATAAAAGCGCATCGGTATCAGCGGCGCGCGAGCACGCGCGCGAAGTTACATTTGCTGTAGAGGACCTTTCCGATTTTCCTTTTCTGGTGATTTTCTGATATCGCCTTCTGCAGCTAACCCATGTAATTATTAAGTGCAACCTAAAACGGTGCGATAGTCGCTAAAAAAAAACGGTGCGATAGTCGCTACATTAGCACCATATTTACGCCGTACCGCGCCTGCTAGTTGACGACAATGAACAGGGAAACCCAACTACTAGTTGTAAACAAGATCATAAGCCCGCGCCATAGCAGCGGGGTTCTGCTTAAATGTAGGGTTCTGCTTAAATGTAGGCTTTTTCCTTCCCCAGTACTTTGCGTGCATTCTCTGGACGCTCTCCCTGTAACCAAAAAGACAATAGCAGTGGCAGCACCGCAAGGGTTTCACTGCCAGAGTGCCAGTCCTGTCCCGGGGGCGGGGAGAAAAGCACTGCTTCAGTTGCTTTGTGCTGCTGCTGCATCCGACCCGTCCCGTGTATCCAACCCCATCGTCTGCTCACTTGCGCAGCGGAAGGGCGCTGCTCGCACGACGAGGGTGTTGCGAGCAGGGGAAAAAAAGACGAGGGTGTTGGAACGAGAGAGGCGGACACACAATTGACCCAGAGGCACGTAGACCCAGCGCAGTGACCAAGTCTAGTCGAGTGCACGGTGTCCCAGGCACCAGCAGCCACCTTCCCACACGCAGGGGCTTCATAGCAGCGAGACAGCGGGCAGTCCTCAACTCGCAGACGCCTTCCGTGCTCAGGGTAGCTCGCTCCCCGGACACCGCTCGTCGCGACAGCGGGCGCCGGCCTGTGCTCCCCCGCCCACCCGCCACCATGCTCACCGGCTTCAAAGGCGTCAAGTATGGCCTGCAGAAGCCCGCCAAGGCGAGCGCGGCGACTGCCAAGAAGAAGGGCGCTCCGCTGGCCGCCTTTGCGCAGGGCGGCAGCGACTCGGAGGACGAGGACGACATCAACGTGCAGCTGAGGCGGCAGCAGGCCCACAAGGCTAAGCAGGCCAAGGTGTGCGACGCACTCCTGTCTGCGCCAGGGGGGGGTGTGTGTGTGTGGGGGGGGGGGGGGGTCCAGCGGCAGGGCTGACAGTGATGAGGCTGGCTTATTGCACGGATGGGCAGTGGGAGCAGCAGCACAAGGAAGCGATGGAGCAGGACGCGAGCGTGTTCGACTACGACGGCGTGTACGACTCCATCCAACAGGCGCGCGTACAGCCCAAGCAGGCAGAGAAGGCAGCGCGCAAGAGCCGTTACATTGAGAACTTGCTGGATAAGGCCAAGGAGCGCAAGAAGGAGCAGGACATCCTGTACGAGCGACAGCTGGTGGGGGCTCCTCCCTTCCATACCCCTTTTCCCCCTACCTGGTCCCAACCCCCATGCTTGACAGCGAACACACCCCATATCTTTCCGCTTCAGGAGCGCGAGCGCAAGGTGGAGGACGAGCTGTTCGGGGACAAGGACAAGTTTGTGACAGCGGCGTACAAGAAGAAGCTGGAGGAAGACAAGCAGTGGCTGGAGCAGGAGAAGCGCAAGGAGGAGCTGGAGGCGCGAAACGATGTGACCAAGCGTGAGGGTCTGGGCGACTTCTACCGCAACCTGCACCGCAACGCCGCATTTGGGGGGTCGCGCTATGCGCAGGGTGCGGCCCTGTTCCCCTTATGCTGCCCCAACCAGTACGCTGGATTGCCACCCACTGCGCTGATGGCTGTTGCCCTATGCCACACAGTGCATGCCAGCGAGGAGCAGCGCAAAGAGGAGACAACAATAAAGCAGGGGTGAATGCTCTCTTCCCCCCCCCCCCCCCCCCCCCCCCCCCCATCCTCTGCTTCACTTCTCCCCGGATTAGCGCTAGGCGCTGTCATGCCTGGTTCTAGGGGGGCAGGAGTACGGAAGCGGGGCTGTTTAGAGCGGAACGTGTGTCTATGCAGGCGCGAGGGGGGGGGGGGGTGGGGGGGGGGGGGGGGGTGGGGGCAGGTCCCCGCCTGGTTGCCTGGGTGACTGAGCACGCCACGCCATAACACAGACCCCGTGACACGGAGGCAGCTAATGAGGCGAGCCCAGATGCTGGGCGACCTGCCCGATCGCCAGCGCCGCAGCAGGAAGCCGCAGAGGGCAGCCGGCGCGGCAGGGCCCCCAGCCCCGCTGACATGGAGCCGCCACGGCGTGAGGCAGCAGACAGCAGCCATGGCCGGCAAGCGCGCGAGGGCAGTGTGGAGCAACCGCGGCCCAGCGCCCCTCATGCTGCGGAGCAGCTGGACGCAGATGCTGGCGCCAAGGTGAGTTGATCGCTTGGTGGGGGACCCTGGGCACGAGCGGCACTGTGGTGGCGTGCTGCAGAGAGCTGCTGCTGGCGGATACTTCACTCAAGGGCTGTAGGGGTGTCCCCTCTTGCTGCTCACTTGATAAATGTTGCATGGGTGTAGCGTGAAGTCACAAGCAGTGACGACATATTGATCTGGTGCAGGTGGAGCAATCGGCGGAGGCGGCGGCCTCATCCGGTGCAACCGCGCCACAGGCCGGCAAGCGGCGCAACAAGGAGGATGCAGTGGCGGCGGCGCGTGCACGCTACCTTGCGCGCAAGAAGGCCAGAGCATGAGAAGCGGCAGCCCCCAATCGGTGACAGCGTGCTGGCTGCCCGGCTGCCCTACCTGGGGCGCGCTGGGGACTGGCCCCTCAGTCCCCTACCGTACCCCCTGCCCCCACTTGAGCGTCATGAAGGAGCATTGTTGAGTGTACAGACTCCGCTGTGTGCCTCCTGTACAGTACAAGTATCCTGTATCGTGTAAGGAGACCCGCTTGGGTTGAAGCTTGCATGAAGAGGCGGGTTCCGGTGCAGTGCCCCGCCGCACAAAAACCTTCCGTACTTTCTGGGAATATCAGTAGTCAGCAGGCGCTCCAGTATGAGGAGTGTGAGCAGGGCACCTCACACTGATGTGTAGATTTTAATACAGATAAGACAGCATGATCTTAAACTTTGTGTTTGTTGGGTCAGTCATTTTTGCACAAGACTGCGCTACCATGGCTCGTGGGCTTAAAAGTGAATAGCCAGACTCATGGAAACCCAATCGTGAGCAAAGTCCATGGTCTCAGAGACAGAGACACACGCTTCTTCCCCTCATTAATATGCTTGGCGCTCACCAGCAGAATGGGAGGAATCGCGCCGCGACAGGCATTACAAGAATTGTTAATATTAAAAACTCTGACGCCAAGCAGCCGCCTCCACGCATAGGGTCGCTTGGCATCACACCGCCAGTCCTATCCCGGGGGCGCAAAAAAAGCGCCAGTGACTGATGCGCACCAGATGCCGGTTCCGTAAAGGCCTGTCATGTGACTCCAGCTTGCGCCGGGGGGATGGAGGGCAAGACACACAGCAAAGTCACGAAGACCCGAGTACGGGTAGTTCCCAAGGCACTGCCTCCTTCTCGGCCACACGAGCTGCCACTATTGAATGAATGGCAGAGCTTCTAGCCTCTTAGCTGCGGCTTCTGCTGCCACCAAGAAAGTGCTGGGCTGCAGCCAGCTGCTCCATCACTGTGTCTGCGCAGCGACGACGACAACATGAGCTCAACCCCCAGTTTACAATGGAGCTCTCAAAGTGGCGCGACCCCCTCCTCCCCCCCCCCCCCCCCCCCCCCCCAAAAAAAAAAAAAAAAAAGTTGAAAACTCCAGAGCATCGGAAGGCACCACGCCTGCCCTGAGCCCCACTTTGGCAGGTAATACGGTTGGAATCAATTTTCTCCACAACCGGGAAGGGGCGGGGGGGGGGGGGGGGGGGGGGTCCCTTACCAAGCGCCACCTGTGAGGCTTGCCTACAGTCGTCATCCAGCAGCCAGCGCACTCTCACATAGCCCGTCTGCTCCCACAGCGCCCAGTCCAGCTTCCCAGTCGCTCCGGGGCCGGTATCCCGATAGCAGAGGACTATTCCAGCGCCGTCCTCCAGGAAGGCGCCGGACACCGAGCCGCCGCCGGCCACCGTCATGAACACAGCAGCATGCGACACGATGGCCGCCTGCAGCGCTGGCTCCATCTTATCCAGCCGCACCGGCCGAACGGTCACTCCACGGCTCTCCAGCTGCGCTGACAAGCTCTGGAAGGGGTTGTAAGCAAGTGCGTTGGAGTGCGTGCTGACAAGGACGGCAATTCCGGGGGGGACGTCGCCCCACCAAGCGGCTGCCGCCTCGGCGTAATCGGCGACGCCAAGCTTGGTCATCATTGCGCCGCGCCACTCCCAGAGCATGGAGCTGATCCCAGAGTTGCACTGCACTGCTTTTGCCGCAAGGCCATCCGGCTCACCGCGCATGCGCGCCAACAAGCCGTCCTTGCCATTGAGCGCCTCTGAGCGAGAGGCCAGATAGCGGGGTTGGCTGCCATGGTCCTGCAGGCAGTGGTCACTGAGGGGGGCACTGCCCACTGCCGCATCGGGGAAGCACACCAGCGCACCGCTGTCTACCACACCGTCCGCCGCCGCCGGCACCTCGACGCCCTGCCAGAAGGCACTAGCGTCCGACACCTCTCGAACCGCCGTCACACCAGGGCCGAGCATTGCGGGCAGCCAGCGCTCGTAGTTTTTGAGGCACCGCTGAAAGTAGGTTACCGGGAGGTCCTTGCCGTTGGAGTGCTCACGGATCCAATCGCATGTCGCCCACAGCGGGTCCGCCAGACTAACGCGCAGCGGGTTGAACTGGCGGTCCCCGAGACGGAACAGCCGCGCGAGCTGAAACCACATCAGCAGCTCGTCCCACAGCAGGTGCCCCACGTTGGCGCCGCACAGCGAGTGATAGGGCAGCGCCACGTTGCCAGACACGTCACGCAGTACGGTCAGCCCTTCCTGCGCGGCAAACTCCTCCGCCGAGCTGCCTGCCAGCACGTCCGGACGCCATCGTAGCTTAGCCTCGATGTCGAGATGCACAGTAGTGGATGCGCCGAACCACATGCTATTAATGGGCCCCAGCGAGACTGCGGGCACCGGGTCCCTGCTGACGGAGGCGTTCTGTTCCGGAAAGACCAGCCAGCGAGACGTGCGGGTGTCAAGGCAGAGGTTGCGATAGTGGCAGCTGCGGCTCACCCACGCAGAGTCACTGAAGTCCTCGCCGACGCAGCGCACCACGCTGTGGGTGCGTTCCCCCGGCGGGCTGGCTGTCAGGCGCAGGGGCACCATTCCAGCGGCCGCCACCGCCGGCGCTGCACCAGCGAGCCCGCCATGTTGCCATACTGCCTCGTCTGCCGCCCCTCTCAGCTGCGAGGCATCTTCTGTGTGAGATCGAAAACAAGCCAGGGTAGTAAATAGGCAGACCTGCCAGCCGGTCACCGCCCATCGCGCTGGCCGACTGACCCGCACGAAGGCAGAAACAATCCTCCTAATCCCTTTCTTTTAGAGAGCAAGAAAATGCTATGGAAAACAAAAACTAAAGTGCGAGAAAGGAACCAAAACAAAAAAACCCCAAAGCAACAGAACAAAAAAAGAATCAAAGGGAGAAAAAACCAAAGGCGAGAGAGGAACCGCTCATCTCACTTCATCTAGCCTCCTCCCCCTCAACCCCAGGACAAAGTGCAAGGGGAGGGGGAAGTATGGAAAAACTTGCTGGCAAACCGCCCGACGACAGGTGACCGGACCTCGTTCAGTGGCCTCAACCGCTCGCTGGCACCGCCGCCCCGCAAGCTAACTTCCCCGCCCTTCTCGAGCCGACCCTCCAGCCCAATATCCTCCTGCCTACCGTGATAATAAGCCCTACTCTACGAGAACCGCCATCAAGCTTTCCGGGTCCGATGCTGCGGGTACGTCCGACAAGGCGTATCCGAGAAAGCCGACAGTTTATATTTAGCGCCTCGCGAGCGTGTTCTCTATAGAACCCGCCAGGCTTCCCGCCCAGCTCTTCGCTTTGCTCTAGCCAGAACTTCAGCTAACCCTCTCACTATGCTGCTCCTACTGCCTATGACGACAATTTTCCCCGCCTAATTTGCATGAGTATCGGTACAAACTAGCTCGAGTCGGGAACGGGTAGGTACATGGGTATCGCGGAAAAGAAACCGAAACTCCGCCGGCATCGGCGATCGTCTTCCCGCCGAATCTGTCTTCCCGGCCAGCCGCGCGACAATATGGCGCCGGGCAAGATATTCCACGTTTGGAGAAATTACAGGTCCACGTACCATGTCCATGTTCTTCGTCCGTCGCATGATGGCCACCCCGGGCAGGCCGGGGGCCCTCCCCCGCCAGCCGGTGTCGCCTGGGGATGAGGCGATTGGAGCGGTCCGACGCGAACGCGGTGGGGAGTGTCGCCGGTAGCACAGCAAACGCCACCAGATGCAGCGCGAGAGAGAGCCGCACACTGGCCCGGCTCGCCGCTGGGCAGACTTTGTCGCTCATCGTAGGATGACGATCGGGTCTTGCGACGCTGAAACCGCTGCGCAGTGCCGCGCCCTTATGGTATGACTGCGCGCTGTGCCGTGCAACTTTCACCAGCGACAAGTGGGTGGTGCCGAGCAAGCGTCGAGGCGGAATTCTGCCAATAATTTTTAGCTGAGGTAAAAGTCGCGACTGTATAAAACTAAGAGGCGCTTCGCGCCGGGGATTTGTGGAGGTGCCCCTACCTCTTGGGTTGAGCCTGGTGCGGGATGCGGGCGGCTCTTAGCCGGCTTGTAGTGTTGATCTTGTAATACTGTTGTTTCCGGGTAATACTGCTTTTAGCGTTAGATCTGTCAGTAATTTATTTTGTAAAACAGATTAAATCTGCAAGCCGCGTAAAAGCGAGCCGCTGAATACTGGTGTGCATTACAAAAAGGCCAGTACCCAACCCACCGCTAAAAGTTTTAACCCCCCCCCCCCCCCCCCCCCCACAAAAAAACAGCACTACAAGATCAGCAATACAGTACAAGCCGCCTACAGGCGGCCCTCATCCCGCACGAGGCCGCGCAGATCGGGCCGGTCGTCAGGTCTACGGGGCGGGCACGGCGCGAATCGCCATGCCCGCCGCCTGTACCGGCACCGGACACCGGACGCCGTCGTTCGACCGTCGCCCGTTCGTCGACGGACGCCGGGCCCCGGGCGGGACTGCCCCGCACCGCGGCGACCCCTTTTTACAGCATCATTTTACAGCATATATACTTGGACTACCGTATAGTTGCTGTATAAATATAGAGGGCAAATCTCGCTTGCTGATTCAGCAGTAAAAACGCGCTGCGGTACCGCGTTATTTTGGCGTGTAAGACGGATATATGACGTGCCTCGGCTAGAATACACGCGCATCCATTCAGAAACCGGCCGTACTCGTACCTGTACCGTGAAATCAAACGAGCGAGCACCGAACGTATGACGGTTCATACACGAAGCGCGTATGACGGGAGGACGGACGGACGGACGGAGGACGGACGGACGGACGGACGGAGGACGCCTAAAAATCCGTCATAAAACCGTATTGCAACCGGTATTGATTCTCTCGTATTCCAGGAGATTTCGGACGCGGTCCTCCTTTTCCTCCGCTCAACCCAAGAGGTAGGGGAAATAATAAGTAAGGATTAGTCGCTACATGAGCTAGCTGCAAACGGCGATCAGGCGGACATCACCCGAAAACGCAATAGGAAACATCCACTACACAGCAGGTTGAGCGGTCGTCTCGTGCGCGAGAGGTCCGTGTATCGAATCCTGACAACAACCCCCGCCGTGTGCGTGACAGGTAATGGCGCGGAACTTAGTATAGACTGGTTGGTGACAAAGTTCCGAAAAGCTTGGACGGACTAACCACGAAGGAAGCATGGAGTCGGGGCGGAAGGACCGCCACGGAAGTTGCGCACAGCAAGCAACACCCTGCCTACCGCAAAGATGTAGACCACCGTCCGCATAGCGGATTTTTTTAGGCAGCCGTGGTCCTCAACCACAAATGGGTAGCACATGTGAACACCCTGCACCGGGGCGGAAAACGCGCGGTCCGCCGCCAGCTTGTTGTGCTCCGCCTCGGTCGCCGCGATCCCCGGGGTGCGCCAGCTGGGGTCGTTGCCCCAAGTGGGGGCCTTGGAGGACACGCACGCGAAATCGATCATGTAATCGCACGCCCCCCCCCCCCCCCCCCCGCCGCTAGCGTCAAATTTGACGGCCGTGAGCGGTCGGCCGGGCGCAGCCCACTCGTCTCAAGGGTCAAGTCGCCGACTCCCAAGCGGCCCCGGTCAAGCACCACCCCCGCTTCAATCGCCACGGAAGTTGACAGATTTTTCATTAATAGCGGTATGCAGGTGCTTGTGGTTCGCCACGGGGCATATGGGTAGATGATCCACGATGAAATCCGCAGCGTTCCGGCTCGAGCCATCCGTAGAACGAAGCCATAAGGGATCAGCACCATACGTGGGGCTTCGGCATGTGACAAACGCGGAACCCCTTGCGGGGGCGAAGGCCCAGCATCCGCGTTGCGGCGGCCGAATAAGTTGTATGGGGAATTTTGCGGGTTGACTCGTGATCCGACTGGAGAAAGCAATAGGGAGCCCGGCTCGCACGCGATGTACACGCACATGGTATCAAGTCGCGAGGCCGCGGCACCCGTACGCTAGAAGCCAAGATCGAGTGCCACGAAGTCGCGTTAGCGAATCGCACGGCTGAAGTGGCGCATGACAACCCTAGTCGTGGGTTGATCATCGGAGGCAACACCCGCACCCGTGCCCGAGAGCGGAGCTATAGTACCGCCTGGCTTCGATTATAGTAGGGAAGGAGTTGCCGCTCACGGAGGGGGTGCTCCTAATTCGCCGGGCGAAGGTATCTTGAGAGCTATAAAAGCGCATGTAGTAACGGTATTGGCAGTACTCGTACCACCGATAGGATCCCATCCTATCCCCCACCGAAGCAAATGTTGGGCAGCAGAGGCGGCCTCACCAGTACCAACTCCAGGAGGAGTGGCCGTAAAGGAGATGTAGTGGTGACGTGCAGTCCTCCGTTAGTGCTCATACCGTACGGGCCGTAGTACTAGCTGATGGATCCGGTGCAGCGGTGGTCGTTAGTAGCATTACCGAGCGACCGTAAGTAACTCGAAGATCTCGTGGGCCCGTACGCGGGCTTGCGCGGCGCACATCTTTACGTGGTAACGTGGTGAGGGCCCGAACAGTCTCTACACGCGACTTCTCACTTTCCAGCCGGCCATTCACACCGGGCGAAGTACTGCGCATGTACTAAATCCGGGCGAGCCAGCGCGCCTACTGGTGCTGATAGTGCACTCCTGTGCAACGGTGGACCGACCGACGACCGGACGATCCACCACCAGGCCAACTGCCGGCCAGCGCCCACAGAGGCGTGAAGAGCAAGCTCCAGCACGGCAGACCATCACTACATCTAGCATGGACATCAACAAACCCGAAGAGCAACAAGAAGCCGCGGTCGGCGCCACTCTCGATTCGCCGCGCGGCGGCAGGACCCAACCCCCCAAGATGCGAACAGCCTTTGCAGCAAAAAAATCACAGGCACCCGACTCCCACCTGTTGCCCGCCGCCACCTTGGCGTTTTGAATCGCCTATCCCACCAGACCCGCCAAACGATCTCCCCCCCGGTGCCGACGGCGCCACACAAATCGCCAGGCTATTTAGCGATCCGGGTACCCGCAACCTTGCGACAGGGGACGACTTGCGCGGCCGTCGTATGTTTTTGAGCCCGATCCGCACTCAGCCCCAATCTCGGGGTGTACACATCAACCCATGACGTCCGGGGGGTGACCCGGCACGCCCCTATGTCCGCTGCCACCGATCCGGCAGGGGCGAGCAGCTATCCTCACCACTAACACGGGGTCCGACACGAAACTCGTCGCAACCAATACCATGCATGATGGCGGGAGAGGATGGCGACTATTCGCCAACCGGCGCAAACTACAGCCGACCAGACGGCGATGCACCCGGCCAGCTCCCCCGGGAGCTCCCGCCACCACCAACTAGCCAGCCACCAGCGGCCCACCCCCCGGCCGCGGCAGCCCTTCAAGACACGGAGATGGAAGACGACGACCCGCCATCGGAAGTCGACCGGCCGGCGAAAAGCGTCGATCCAGCCCCGCACCCCGAGCCGGCTTCACCGGCTGCAGTCTACGTCCCCACCGCGACAAGGGAGGCCTCAGAGGTCACCGTCCTCCTAGAGCATACCTCCGCAACCAGCACACCAGCCCAGGCGTCCTGCATGGCCCAGCTCGCGGCCGAGGCCCACCGCGTCCGTCGCCCCCCGCGCCGGACGATCCCCTTGCAGCCGCCGGTGGGCCGTCTGCTGATAATCTCCGCCGGCAAGGCGCCAACTACAAGCCCAAAGAGTCAGACAAGCGGCTGATTATACGTCACGGCTGCCGACGGGGGGGGTAGGTCATATCAACAAAAGTACATGCCAACTGCGCGCGATGGATGCAGCCCCAGACGTGAAGCCACAGCCCGTGGCGAAACGGGCAGCCCCCGGACCCGAACCCGACGAGTCGGTGGGGGGAACGTCAGCCCCCCGCGCCCGTACCCGGCGAAGTGCAGCACTGCCCGTGAGGCGATCTACCTGAGGACGTGTGGGTGAACATTCGGGAAAAGGCCGCTAACAACTTCCCGGTAGTATTTGGCGCCCTAAACGAATGGCTCCCTCGAAGGACTGTGAGCCGCACGCGCGTGGTCCAAGGCTTGGCTGCCCCTCCAAGAGAACACAATCTTCACCAACAGGACGCCGTGGTCGGCACCTTCCTGGCCGCGCTACGAGGCGGCAGAGTGCAACAGCCGGCGATCCGCACGGTCGTGAAAAAATTCGCAGGCACCCAACTCCCACCAGCAACCCGCCGCCACATACGCGTGCTAGAACGCCCATTTCACCTACTTCCCTAACCGGCCTCCCCGCCGGCACGGACGATGCCACCCATGTGGCCCCACTGTTCGGCGACATGGTAGCCCAACACCAAGCTATGGACAAGGAGTCGCGCGGCCGGACTGTGACAAACCTGATCCGCACCCTCAGCCCCAAAATCGGCATTCAAATACTACCAGCAGACGTCTGAGTGGTGATTCGCCGCCCCCCCAAGCCCACCGCCGCCGACCCCACTGCACCGAGTGGCACTAGGCTCCCCACCACCACCGGGTCCGTCATTGTACGACTGGCCCGCAGAGAAACAACCGTGAGCGTTCTACATACCCAATGGACAGGAGAGGGCACAGCGATCCTCGACCGCCAAGGCCGCCGCTGCTCCACCCGCATGCTCGGAGCGCCGCATCTCGACGACATCGAACGACCAGTACACCATGTGTGGCTTCGCTCCCCCTCATTGAGAGGCCTCACGGAGGCCGACATGTGGCTGCGCATGGCGGAGGGCCTCCTCCCAGCGTACGACCAACCCCAGCCAAGCGAAGCGGCGACAAACCAACAGGCGGCGACACCAGCAGACGCCTTGGCACTCGCCGGAGTGAGAGCATGGGCCGAGTACGAGGCCGACACAGACGCAGATGACGCCGTCATCTGCCCCCCGACCCGCACACTACTAGCCCTCTTGGAGGTCCGAGAGGTATGGAAAGCCCGCCGCTCAGCCGACTCGGTGCGCCTCGAACTCCTCGATCCTGAATCGGCGCGCCTACTCGTCCAGGACGTGTGCCGCGACGCAATACTGGCGCTGCCAGTTGGCGACCAGTCGTAGGCGCGGGCAGTGATCCAAGTCACAGTGGAACACAACGAGGACCGCGAGGACCAGCCAACAACCCCGCTCCAAGGAGAACTGCCCCCGGCACTATCTAAACAACTCTTCCGATGCGCACTGACGGCCAAATCGATCTGCACCGGCCCCCTGGCCAACCTGGAGCTGCCGACGGTGGAGCAGCTGGCGGAGGCCATCGCAGCCACCATCAGCCAGCGCATCAACACACCTCCGGAGCCGCAACACGAGCAGTGGCTGACGGACACCATGACAGTTGCCGGCGTCGAGATGTACCACTACCACACCGAGCCGACACTGCTGCGCATGGGAGACGACAACCTCTGCGCCATCTCCCTCGGCCAAGACGACGAGGAGTTCGCGGACACCCTTCGCCTAGCAGTAGCCCTCACTTCCCCTGTCGCACTACTGCGGGCGATACGCCTCCGCACCATCGGCATCTACCTCACGGAGTCCGAGTTCGACCCCTCGGAGCTGCTCATCCACCCCGTCAGCCAGACGATCCGGGAGGCGGGAGAACTGGGAGGCAACACTGGCCACAACCAGATCCGACGCGCAGCGATAGGCCTGCGAAAGAAGGCCCTGAAGACCGCGCCCGCGTCCCTCGCCCTGCGAGCCACCGGACGCCCAATCTACGCCCTCACCCTGCAGCTGACCGCCCACCACCACACCATCATCGGTGGCACCCGCAGCACCAACAAAACAGAACAATGGCGCAAGACAGTGTCGACAGCGTGCGGGAAGATCAAGGCCGCGCCAGCTCCAGCACCAACCGAGCGGCGCCATGCCGACACATCGCCAGCCCCACCACCAGCAGGCCCGATCCAACAGCCACTTCCAGCGACCCCAGCATCCCCGACCGCACCCTGGGTCCGCGACGCTCCCCCCCCCCCCCCTGGGTTCGAGCACGTACCGCCGAGGCGCGGAGCGATTGCAGATGCAGTGGCAGCCATCGACCAGCGCGGAGCATCAACGGAGCGCGCCCCCGGAGCAGCCCACCCAGCCCCTGCGCCTACAACCACAGCCCCACGGCAACTGCCATGCCTGGAGCACAGGCGGACGACGACGAGGAACTCGAACTCAACTACGAGGAGAACAACAGCGCCATATAGGTGGACACCACCCAGGGTGCGGCAGCAGAGACACCAGATCTGGCTGACATATCCCTCGATCCCCCCCAGTGCTCAACAGTGCCCCGCACATTCAGAGAGGGCCCACCCAATGGCACCACAGAAAGACTGGCAGAACTTCACCATCTCACCACCACAACCACAGAGATGCTTGCACAGTCCTCTCTTGTCAGTCAACCCGCAATAGCCGCCGAACTAGCCAGCCTCGCAGCGGAGTCACACCAGCTGCGCAATCCACAACGCCTCTCCATCCCACGGGAACGTCAACCCAGCCAGCCCAACCCAGCAGGCAAGGGCAAGGCAGCCACAACAGCCAAACTTAAGAAGAAGCAGCCCAGGGGCCGTAGCCGCTCGGACGGAGCCACCCGCAACCGCAACAGGAGCAAGCCACGCCTCTCTGGCACCCGCGATTCAGACAACGAATGGCCGAATGGGTAACAGACGATGATGCAGCCCACCCGTCTAGCATCTCACACCAGTAAGCTGCTGAGCGAGCCACCGCAGCAACACCCAAGCCAGCTGACTCAGGAACACCGCCCACCACTAACCATGTGCCCAGTGCAGCTCATACACCAACACACACCCAGAAACTCACCACACACACACACAAAACACACCCAGCCGACGCCTACAAGCACCACATACACCACCTACCCAATTACATGACGGAGGGCATCGCGGCCCCCACCAACCATACTAGCCGGCTCAGCGGTGGATAAATACTTTGCACCACATAGCTACATATTCCGGCCAGCCCCGTTTCCCCATCTCACCTTGGTAGCTGCAGGCGGGACGCTTCGGCTGCCTAAGCTTACCTGCTAAGTTCTGAATGGGATAGGCATGACTTAGGTAGGGACAGCATGGGGGCGCTGCTGTCCTAGCTTCAGCCCACTAGAAGGAGGAGGGGCTTGGGCACACTGGAGGAAGGCCGTTAGCTTGAGCTGTAATTACACCTAGTGTTCCCTACCATGGTCAGAGATAGCAGGTCCTAAGAACAACTCAGTCCGGGCCAGTGGATGCAGCAGACTAGCAGTTGCAATCAATTTCAATTTCAATTTCCCCCCTTGCCAAGATGGGAGCTACTAGTTATCCATAGCGAGGAAAGTGCACAGTAAGTAGCGAGTTGCATCACGCGGACGTGCTGTAATTTTAGCATTGTGTAACAGTCCGGCAAGCCTTACCCCTATGACTGTCCCAAATGTGTCACCTCCCTTTGCAGTCCCTCGTACACAACAGACTATCAGCAGGGGCTGTTTAAAAACCGCCGTCGATTCAGATTGCCAAGGGGGCTAGGTTTATTTGCGTGGTGGGTGCGCAGGGCATCAGCGGCGCCGGGGCGCTGCGCAGAATTGCAGGGCAGCCAAACTTTGATCGATGACATTTACAAGCTATACCGAATTCAGCTAGTAGTGCAGGGTCATTGTGTTATATGTGCACCACACATACTGCCCCACGTCATGTAGGGACATGCGAAACTTGGATAAATGTTGTTCTGTCACTATGTCCGGATTAGCATAGAAGCAACACAGTTTCTCCTCGATGTGCTTCAGCGCGACAGGGAAGGCGTCATGCGCCCCTTGCGAATGTTTGGCCGAAGAGGCGCCTTGCTCTGCCACACACTAGTGCCGAGGGGGGGGGGATCCTATCACCATGCATGCGCTCAGCTGCGTGCAGTCGGCACACGGCGAGATCCGGCACCGAAGGGCTTGTGTGGGTCACCTCCAGGAAGTACAAAACTTCCCCAACATACACGTCGTTGTCATGCACCTCCACCTCGGCACGCCTGTCTCGCAGTATGGCTTGCTTGCCGCACTCATTAGCGGGCACCCACTGCTCGTCCCATGTCTTGTGCTTGAACACCACATGCCTCCGTGTCTCGGGCTTCTCATGCACGACCTGCACGTGTGAGTATACCAGAACTATGGTCCCTATGTAGGCAGTTTGGAGTCAGGCATGGGGGGAGGGGGGTGCCTTATCCAGTAGTCGCGCTTCCGTCCTTGTGTCCTAGTGTACGATACAAAGGTAGCCAGGAATGATGTCCCCTCCCCTATCTTGCAATGGTGATACATGTTGTACCTGCGGGATAGTGCAACAACCTCATCAATCAGAATCAACAAGCAGATTAAATCATTCTTGACCGCAAATAAGAGTGAAACAGATATGAGTGAAAATCCGTCGATTTCACAAACCGCCTTTCCTTTCCTAGCGAGGCCGGGGCAGCGGGGCGCCAGCGCGCCGCGGCCGGGGCAGCGGGGTGCCAGCGCGCCGCGGCCGGGGCAACGGGGCGCCAGCGCGCCGCGGCCGGGGCAGCGGGGCGCCAGCGCGCAGCATGGTATGTAGTAAATAGGCGGTTCACATGGTAGTAGGAAGTTGAGTATATGCCCGAAACATGCTGCGTTACGATTATGACATGTGGCATGTGTCACGATTCCATCTAATTGGGAGGTAGAGGGAGGCATCGGGCCGGGGGGGGGGGGGGGGGGGGGGGGGGGGGCTTCACTTGATTTCATGGGGGTCGAGCCCCCTTGCATCATATGCCTCCTTCCAGGCCGGCTGAGGCTCCAGTGTGCCAGTTTCTTCAGAGTACTTAGCCAGCGCCACCTCGCAGTCCGTCCAGGCGGCGGGGGCGCCTAGCCAAGGTGCCTGCCTGCACGGCGGCGCCCCTGCAGCCCGGTCCCGTGCCCTCAAACATAACCACCGCATCGTCTGCGCCAACGGCCTTCCACAAAACCTGGGCGCCACAGAGGCAGGCTAGGGAAGTATGGGCCCATGCTTGCACGCAGAAACTCGATGCGTGCCTCACGCAGAAACTCGATGCGTGCCTCCAGTACGAACTGACGCCCGTATGCCCGCTCCGTGTCAGTGGTGCCACTGACTGCCTCTGGCCACGCACTTCACGTCCCGCATCTACATATGACATAGGGCATGCATTCATATGACAGCAGCCGAGACACAGTGCGTTTGCTTGAGGGCAAAAGGCGGGGGAGGGGGAGGGGGGGCGCACGGTGTGCTCCATCCATCATAGCTCTGAGTCGCGGGCAGTGCTGCCCCTGGCCGCCTCCTGGGCTCTGACTCGGCAGACCAGATTGTGCAGGTTCAGTTCAATCGTCGAAACGGGGTTCGCCTAACCGCGCTTAACACGGTACTTGTACTGTATCCGTACTCAATTTTACTGTACGATTACTGTATTCCGTATCACCCGCGCCTAACCCTCGCCTATATCCGCTTACAGTCAGCTTATCTCGGCGGTGGTCGCGAGTACCCGCGCCGCCATGACTGCCATGGCAAAACCCGTACGCAAATGGTACGTGATATGACGGCGTACCAGTACCGGGATATCGTGCCTGAACTATTTATGTACGAGAATCCTTTATGCGGGCCGCGCGCACCGCGTCCAGCACACAGCAAACTTCTCACCCACCCCGAGGTGCACATCGCGCGCTTGCCCCCAGTTTGCGCGGCCACTCCGCATCACGCCCCCCGGAGCGCAAACCTTATCCCATGGGTACACATTACTGGCGGTAGTCGGGCAGGTGGTGCCCACAGTGGTCAACAGCGGCTGTGCACTCGGCCGCATCAGGTACGGACGCCGCCCTTTTTGCCCCACTCACCCACTGCAGCCCCCCCACGCCAAACATAATCGGAGACATCTCGGATTATGCCCCTTCCCTTTTTGCCCCACTCACCTATCCCACCCGACACGCACCCGATATCGCTAGAGGGAGGGGAAGCTGAGGTCGTTGCCGTGGCAGATTTTTGAGTTCGTCCGTTGTTCTCTCGCATCGTCCGTTGATGCTACAGCGGGTTGGAGGCTGAAAACCCTTCGCGCCGACGCAGCGCCCCAACGATATGGCGCGACGCGAGAATTGCGCTCGGTGCGTTCTGGCCGTTTCGGCCACCAGCCCGCCGCCTCCGAATTCTGCCGGAAGTGTGGCAAGTCCACCACAGTAGACGGCCTACCAGTGGTAGGCGAGGAGGCTTTGGTCTCGGCGGTGACCGAGGCGATGTACGACCGCATGAACGGCCACGGCCACCACATGGAGCTGCCGACTGGCTACTCAGTGGGCCCAAGTGATCCAAAGGCATGGCCCTTCCTCACTGCCTTCGATGATCCCAAAGTATACGCAATGCGCGAGCTGCATGCGCTGTGCGAGGCGCATTTTATGCACCCGATGGACGATAGCGATGCGCTGCGCGATGTGATGGGCTGGGATTCAGCGCACCAATCCCGCCACCGCTTCCCATAGAGGCGGGTGGCTATGTATTCCGGTGGGAGGCGCTGCCGGGCAAGAGCGAGGTAGACAAGCTGGAAGAGTAGGCGCTCCGAACTGTGCGCTCAGAACGTGCGCGTGAGCTGAATGAGCGCGCTCGGAAGCTGCGCGCTACGGAGTGGCAGGAGCGCATGGAGCGAGAGTGAGCGGGTATCTCAAGACAACACCAGCGAAGGCGACTATTCAGCGCCCCGCACATCGGCGCAGTTCTGAAAGCTACGACAGCATTGACAGCTGGGATGCGGTAAAGTGCGGGCCATATGAAAAGAAGTACTTTATGCAGAGGAGGGCGGGGCGCGAAGCAACGATGGAGGCGGGAGGCGAGGCGTTCAACATCAGTGAGGGGGGCTGAGGGCAGCGGTGAGCCGAGCACCTGCCGCTCATGTGACATGGTTGTCCATGGCAAATTCAGTAAGGGCGAGAAGGGGAAGGGACACGCTCACTAGATGTAATTAATGCATTCACATCTTCCTTCGCTTCGTCGCCGCTTTCTCTGCCATCTCTGCCTTCACGGCACATGCCTTTGCCTTGGGCAGGTGGGGCTGTGCACGATGGGCTGGTCCATGCATGTCACGGTGGTGCGCGATCAAGGTGCTGCGCGTCGTGACTTGGCCAGTCCTAGAGAGCATCACCTTGCTGGACTTGAGCAGGTGCTGGGGCTGTTGGTTGCTGCCGTTGCGTAAGCCCTCCTTGATCTCCATGTTTGCAGTGCTCCATGCACTGAGCACTCAGTGCGTCAAGGTTGCCATGCAGTTCTATCCATCGGGAAATTGCCGGCATGCAACTTCATGCACGGAGTGATGTCCTTTGCCGCCGCGATGTTCATGAAGGCTGCGAAGAATACCTCCGTGGCTGCCCGTAGCTTGTAGGTCAAGGTAACTTATTTCGTTGTCGCTGAGCGCCACCTCAAAAACAGCGCGATGACTTCGCCTCCCGTTGTGTTTGCAGTTGGAGATGCGTGCTATCAACGCCTATGAGCATTGGACTGTGGGAGGTCCCGATCAACACTGTCTTCCAGCAGGACTTTGTCTTCCCGCCCAGGATTGTGCATGGCAGACTTGTCACATATACATGGACAGAGGCCATCAGCATTGCCGGCAGGGGGCGGCGGCAAAGGGCCGCTGGTGACGCTGTGCCGAGGCAGATGATCAGGTGATGGGCCACCTCTGTTATACATTATTGCTGAAGCATCTTACATGTTGTCTTTGCGCTGATGCTGATAGTGCAGCCCGGCACGGGTGGTGCTCCTACTTTAAGCACTCCCATGCCTACGACATCGCCGCCCTCGATGAGGATGATGGCGGTGTTGATGCCATGCAGTAGTAGCGTATACGCAGCAACCGTGGCGTGTGTGAATTGAGCATATCCATATCTTGCGGGGGCAGTTGCGTAGTATGGCAGGCGCATGATACGTATAGGTGTCGGTTGGGTCCGGGGTTTCCAAATGTAATGTTAAGCAATACTATCTTACGAAACTTGGCCAATCTGCATTGTTATGCTTGCACATGCCTACTTCACTAATTTTCCTGACACACTCACAACATATTTTTTCTGATACTGACAACATGGGTCAATGTTACGCATGGATGCCGCGGTGTACTGCAGTATCGTCGCGAGCAGGTATTGTCAACCGATGTTGA
>VCJN01001191.1:0-87900 GCA_006384855.1 Tetraselmis striata | reverse complement strand
CATCCACATTTTCCAAGCTGCAAGATAAGGGCCGTTGCCCGCGCCTTGCTGAGTGAAAGTAGCACACATGAAGTGCCTTCGATTCCATAGGTGCATGCTTATACCGCCCGCACCGTAAGCTAAGCGCGAGCTGACCCCCTCGACAACAATGTCGACAATGCCGCACAGGTTCGCGCGCATACATGTTGTAGCACATGTCACCCTTCATCCAAGGGGAAGAGCCAAAATGATGACGGGGTCCGCGCGACGTGGAGATCTGTCCAAGGGCTCTTCGCGCCTGGGAGCTTGCGTGGAAGGGCACATTACATGCCCCCATCATGCGCCCCCACCCTCAGTGTGGGCTGGCTGGGATACCAGAACATGGGGGTAAGTCTGATAGGCCATAAAATTTCGGCGTTTTATCATAAGCGCAGGTCGCGGGCTTTTCATCGCACTAATTACAGCCCGATCTGATAAAATGCCGAAATGTTATGATTTAAACGTGATTGCAATTTATGCTTCTTGCAGGCGGGCGAACATCCAGTTTGCGAATGTCGCATGCAGCCCGCTAGCTGACCATATACTCTAAACCATGCGCCGCGCGGCATGGGATAGGTGGCCAACACATGTATCTCGGCGACCATAGGAGAAAAATAACACTGTTCGTTATCTCCAAATGTCGGCGCGCCGTGCGCTCAAACCGTTCACAGCCCGGCCGTGCAGTACTTATTACATTGGTAGTGCCGCATAACATGCGACGCGCGCGCCACGCGCGAGGTCGCATTGGCCCTAGCACACCATATGCACGCTATTTAATGGGTATCCTCGCAATGGCTGCAACGGCGTAGATTATGCGTGGGTTTACCGACTAGAAGTGACCAAACCCAATCATCCCCATAGAAAACATGCAGAGACTTATGTGGGCTGCTGTATATAGCGACTACATGGCCGGAGAAGAATTGCACCGCAGGCTCCGACCGCAGTAGTTGGGTTCGGTGCATTTCCGGGCGAACTTGTATGGATAATATACGGTGGGTTGCTACAGCAAGCCGCCTCCCATCGCCCCGTCGGTGTTTCTGCGCCGTGGTAAGGATTTTAGGATTTTAGATACAAGCGTGTAGCCGACCGGGAGGCTTGTATCGACCGCGTGAGTTATCCGTATGCAAGTCCGCTCAGTCCAACCCCCACTACGAACCCAATTGCAGTCGGAGCCGGCAGTGCAATTCTCCTCATCCAGGCATGCATGGCGGTGTACAATACATGCTGTTATTGCGCATACAACGCTTATATATCTACGGTTGAAACGCGCGGATGACTTGTATGGATAATTTACGGGCGCGTACAAGTTAGCCTTTGTCCGGCGATCGGCCGCGGTTCGCGCGCCCTCTCACCGGAAGGCTTCTATGCGCCCGGAAACACCTTCCGGGCGGCTTGCATATACCACGTACAATAATCAATCGAAGTTATTCGAATCGCGCACAATTAAGAAGTGTCCCCGCCATATATATATATATATATATATATATATATATATATATATATATATTTAAGGCTGTGTATATGCTATGTATTTGCTATGTATTTGTTATGTATAATAAACATTAAATATTAAAAATGAAAATTAAACAATTTGCTACAATACATAATGGTTATACATTATACATTATACATTATGTGCACTCACAAGGTGTTATGTGCAAACACGTGATGTTATGTGCGGTCACGAGATTATGTGTGCGGTCACGAGATTCTACATTCATATGAAGCGAAGACGATTACATCGGAGACAAATACTCCGGAAACGGTTTCTATGCTTCGCTATTAGCAGTTTCCTGCTCCACGCGCGCGCGCTTCGCGGCCACTTTGTCGTCGTCTATGTCCACCGTCAAGATGTTGATCTTCTTCTCCACCTTGTATTGGTCGATATCATCGATGAGCGACTGGTCAAGCATCCATCGTTTTGGGTGCGCCATGGACAGTTGCACACCTTCGTCTTCAATGTAGTCAATCTTGTTCTCGATCATGTACTCCTTCATAGTCCGATCAAGGCGGTTCATCGTGTTGCACATCTTCTTCCATTCGTTGAACCGCTCGACGTATTGTGCAAGCTCGCGCTGCATCTTCTCGGGGAGCTCATCGGCCTTCGCGCACGCCATGGCGATTGGTCAAAAGTGGTTGGGGTATTGTAGCGAGTACTTTGGTGTGGGCGTGGTGGAAATGATGCTGCACCTAGCTTCCCGCGCGGCTTTTATGCAATTACGCGCGTTCCACACGCCCCAAAAAGTGAGCCACGCGGGGGGGTCACACAGGAGGATGATAAGCAATCCCACCGGGACCCCCCCGCGCGGCTCACTTTTTGCACCGCCACATGCTCGCCCGTTCTCTCGCTCTCTCGCCCGCCTCTCGCCGCGCCGCCGGGCTCGCTCGGTCCTTGAGCCGAAGAGCGCGTGACTCGGTGCAGTACTTAGGCAGAACACACCGAGACTCTCAAACGCACCGAGACTCTCAAACGCACCGCGCGAGACTCTCAAACGCACCGCGCGAGACGCTAGGAACTCATCCTTTCGAATCCGCCCTCGAACGGCGAATAGCCCTCCTCATAGCGCTTGATCTCGACGAGTGCCGGCGCCGGCTTTGGGATGCGCCCCTTTTTCAGGAGCGCCTTGAATTCTTTGAATCGGATCCCGCGCTCGTAGAGGACAAGGATATCGATTACATCATCGCCGAAGCCCGGATACTTCGCGCGAAAGTACTCGCGATCAAATTTCGGCTGATACCTATAGTCAAAGCTAGCGATATCCAGGAACGCTTGGCTGAGATAACAGCGTTCCGCGGGGGTCATCGCCCGCCCGAGGGACGTTTCGCGAGTGCTACTCATGTTTTACGATAATGAAGGGAAAATCGTTTGCATCAGATGGGCGAACGTCGCTGCTGCTCGCTTGGTGCTTCTTTCGCTCCTTGTTGCACGGAAAACACTCAAAGTAGTCCGCGCGGATCTTCGCGCCGCACTTGCACGAGTTTGTCTTCTCGGCTTCGCGCTTGCGATAACACGGGAAGCACATCGCGTAGTCGCCTTTGACCTCGCGCTTGCGACAGACTTGGCACCTCGCGGGCATTTGATCTACCTCGCGAAGAATATCCTCGCGGCACCGACGACAGTAGCTGGACGTATAGATAGTCACGCGAACGCAGCGCGGACACAACCGAGCGCGGCGCGACGACGCGGAGCCCGCGGAGGCCGCGGTGTCGTCGGCGCCGGAATCGCTGAAGGAGACGGTGACTGAGACGGACGAAGGCATTCTGCAGGCTCTCGCCGCGCTCCGCGGTCGCTCCACTTAAGTGTGTCACGCAAGTGCAGATAAAAAACGGACGCTAGATAAAAGGAACGCCGCGCGCAAGATGGGACGGCACCGCGTTTTCAGCGACGAGGAGCGCGCGGAGCGAATTAAGATCTCGAAGAAGAAATGGCGCGACAATAACCGGGAGCGTATCCGCGAGTATCGCGCGGAGTATGATAAGGCGAACCGCGAGCGTGTTCGCGAGTATCATAGGCAATACTACCGCGCCAACGCGGAGCACGTTCGCGAGATCCAGCGCGAGCGATACCGGCGCCGTGTCGCCCGGCTTAAGGCGGAGGCCGCGGATAGCCCTCTGTAAGAAAAATCTCTGCTATAGCCAACCCAACCATGTCGTCAAAAACGTTCAGCCACCTTGTGACCGGGTTCCCCGAATGCATCACTCTCGAGGAAACGACCTTGCGATTTTTCACCGTGTACTCTTTCTGCTTGTACACGATCATCGCACTGTTCCGACCGGCGGCGCCGCGTCGGGGTGCATCGGCGGCCGCGGCTTCAACACCGGCAAGCACTTCCGCTTCCAGAACAAAGCGGGGTTCGTCATGAGCTTCAACGAGGGGAACATGCCGATGATGAACAACGACGTGGTTTTCTACGAGCGATTCATCATGTTCAAGTTTGGCACCAAGTTCATCAACCGCGACCCCGAATGGTCCGAGCAGCGGTTCAGCGACGAGTACGCCAAGTACGATGTCGCCTACGAGGCCGACCTGCAGATCGACAGCAAGATTGAAGCCGCCAAGTGCGCCGCGTTTGACTTTTTCGTCTCGTTCATGGACGATCGGTACAAGCTCAACCACCCGCCCGCTTCCCTCACCGACTTCCGGCGCTCTCTCGTCCGCGACGATAATGTCATGGCGGACTTCTTCGAAGAGCATTTCAAGATCACCGGCGCCGATGACGACTACGTGCAGCTCGGCCGCATCAACGACTACATTGCAATGGCCAAAGGCGTTAAGAAGATCGACGACTCGGACATCCCCAAGAGCAAGCGGCTGAGGAAGAACAATTTCCGCGACTTTCTCCGACAGAACGGCATCCGCATCCACGAGCGAAGGCGACCGCACGCCGCCGGGAGAGATAGCGCGCCGTTGCGTGACGTTGCGTTTGGTGTCAAGTTTGCGTCGCCAGCCGCTTGCGGTTTCATCGAGGAGTACGACGAGAGCGAAGACCCGTAGAGGAATTGTGTACCAGTTTTGAGGGATGTGTACCAGTTTGTGTACCAGTTTTGAGGCCGGAAGTGGTACACACGTTTCACGTGGATCCTGCGTGATTCCGTGGGGATTCCCTCACTTTTCCAGCTGTGTGTACCAGTGTACCACTTTTATTTCACAGTTAGGACTCTATAGAGAGCCTTTGAGTATTTTTTAAAAACCCTTCAGCCTTCTATGGAGCCGTAGTGTCGATCTCAAACTGGTACACACCCCTCCGAGAGGCCCCGCTACACATTCGCGTGCATTTCCACGTCGTTCCGAGCCATTCGGTGTTGTTTCGCAATATCAAAACTGGTACACAAAACTGGTACACACAACGGTGACAAATGCCTCCGGCGGCGGTGCGCGCGGTCGCCCTATCTCACCCGACTTAACACGAGGGAGTTGGCGAAGTGGGCATTGACCAACGCACAATATCCACCACAAGCCAACGATGATTTCTCAGGAATTGCTTACCAAGCTACCACGAGGCGAACGCAAGCAATACAATGCGATATTGGAAGACATGAGTTTCTCCGGCCTATCTCATGAGAAAGCATTGGCGTGTACACAAGTGTACTCAAAAATGAGCTATGAAGACGCGGAGCACATATTGCGGCGAAACAAACAAGATGTCGCGCCACCCGAAAGTATCTATGTGGCGCGTAGCGCAATCCACGGAGACGGCGTTTTCGCCGCGCAAGACATCCCCAATGGAGCAATTGTGACGTTGTACCCCGCGCATTACATACGAGACTTAAAGTCGGGCATGTTACACAACACGACGGCGAGTGGCAAGAAAATCAACATCATAGTGGAGGCTTTGCGCACGGCAGACGCCGTCGCGGACTACTCCTTCTCGCTGACAGCTCCCAACGGTATACAAGTGAGCGCCTTACCGGCGATCCGACATCCGCGAGCTCTCGCGCACATCATCAACGATGCTTGCAACGATGCCGAAAACTATGCCATGGGTGACGCCAACTGCGCACTTGCAACAAGGTCAAAAATACCCATGGCGGTAGCAGTACGAAACATAAAGAAAGGCGAGGAAATCACAACGGCGTACGGTGCCGAATATTGGAGGATGAGGGAAGAAATCTGGATTTTGAAACGTGACATTGCGAAGAGTTTCATCTCCATGTACATGTCGCCGCCCACAAACTCCTTGTAACTCATTTTGTATGAATTGCACGGGCCAATGCGGGGGCTCTGTTCTCGATTTTCATCGAGGTTGGGAGCGATAGAAAGCTCGATGGGCGAATTATTGCCGCGCCGCCCTTTGGCACGGTCGCCCGGGCCGTTGCTAGAGCCATTCCGCCGCCACGCTTCTTCGCATTCTTCTTCGCACGAGGTTTAGCCATTTTAATATGAAAGGAACATAAAATGACGAGCTTTCAGTGTCACCTCGACAGCAAATTCGCGGACATGCACTTCTCCACAAACGCATGCGTGTTCTACCTCGCGGACCCGCTAACCCTCCCTTCGCAAGATTACGAATGGCTTGTAGCGGTGCCGCACGCGACAATCCCGCTTTCGCATTGGGTTATCGATGAATCGAACAACATGCTCGAGCTAGTATACTCCGACGAGTCACGATACATATCGCTACCTTTAGCTAATCGAAGCGTGGACGAGATCGTCGTGTACCTCAACGACAAGCTTTTGCACGGATACACCGCCGCCTACGACGAAGCGATAAACCGTATCGTATTCAGCTCCGAGGTGCTTGGCGAAAGCCTCGCGATCGGAGAAATGAGTACGTGTGGGAAGCTGTTGGGCGTGAAAGCGGGAGACGCGGCGGTGGACGGCGTGCTCATCCCGCCGCGCGGCGTCGATCTCGCGGGTACCTCGTCGATATTCATCCGAAGCAACCTTTCGACTCGTAATCGCGATCCGGTGTCGAAGGCGACAAGCGATATTCTCGCCAAAGTGCACGTTTCGCAGAACTTTAACGAGATCGAGTATCACTCGTCTTCGCTCAAGTTCCCGATAGCTGATCAAAACGTGTCGCTCATCATCATCTATCTCACCGACGACTTCCAGCGACACATGGACTTCCACGCCGCGGACTTCTCGCTGACCATTGAGTTTACGCTTCGTCGAAAAGAAACCATCTCGCACGCCGTAGATTATCGATTAACTGGTGTTATGACTAACGATGCTCTCCCGGCGAAAACAAACTCTGAGGCCGCGAAGCCTTCCGATGCGTCGGGGGATCCAAGTGGACCTAAGCGAAGTGAACGATAGTATCGCGGAGCTCGAAGCGAAACACGACATCGATACCGAGAACTTGGAGGCCGGTCTCGGGGAAACACAATCAAATGTAGAAGGCCTCTCCCACGCCGCCGCCGACGCCGCGGATGCGCTATCGTCGCTCGAGGACGATATCGTCGCTCTATCGAACTTCGCTCACGAGTGCTGCGAAACCGCCGAATCGAACATCGCAACGCTTAGCGAAGAGATCGCGGCGATCGATACCTCGTCGTATATCCCTCAAAGCGAGAAGTCGCGATTTATCGTGGACCTCGTCGAGCCTTTCGCGATAGGAGCGCACGCGGATAACCCTGCCAGGATTGACATTTTCGGGACACTTCGCAGCCCCTATGGGCCCTCTCTTCGATCTCGGCGAGCCTTCGAACCCTTGGCGCGAAGTGTACGCCGAGGGGCTGACTCTTTCGGACACATCAAATATGAAATTCACACACTTTCAAGGCGCGGAAGGCGATTTCAACCTCGACGACGTTATCGAATACGCGGTATCCCTCGTCACGACTCCCGATCACCCAACCACGGTTTCGCTTGAGCGCATCAACGAAGTCAGTTTTAACAACGGAATTGTCGTCAAGGGCGATCTGATACCGTACGAAGAAAACGCCGGGTTCCCCCCATTATCGCGCGTGGGAAATCTGACTTATCCGTTCTTGGAGGGCCACTTCACAAACCTCTTCGCGGGCAACATTTACGGCCTCGACGAAGGCGGCTCGACACGTCGTGTCCTCCTCGAAGGGGACGCCGCGGCGACCCCTCAGTGGATCACGGAGCTTCAAAGTGACGTTAATCTTTCGGGCTTCAATCTCGACGTCGACTTCACGGGCCCGCAAGGGCCGCCCGGACCCCAAGGCGAACAAGGGCCGGCGGGCGAAGCCGGAGCCGTTGGCGCGAACTCGACCGTGCCCGGGCCCGAAGGCCCCACCGGACCGCCCGGACCCGCCGGACCGCCCGGAGCCGACTCGACCGTGCCCGGGCCCGCCGGATCGCCCGGATCGCCCGGGCCCGCCGGACCGCCCGGAGCCGACTCGACCGTGCCCGGGCCCGCCGGACCGCCCGGCCCACCCGGGGCCGATGGCGCCGATGGCGCCGATGGCGCAGACGCCGTCTTGCCTTCGTGGATCGCCACTTCGCAAAGCGCAATACCCCTCAGCGGTTTCGACAACGATCTCTCGCTCGCCGCGGATAGTGTCAAGTGGGCGAATGTGTTGAATCGCCCAACGATCCCTTCGCTAGCCGGCTATGCGACGGAGGCATGGGTTACTTCGCAAGATTTTGGAGCCGATGTCGATTGGGCCTCGCTGCCCAACCGCCCGCTTTGGACCGACAAGTTCATATACACGCAAAATGTCGGCCCCCAAATGTACCCAACAGCCTCCGAGAATTACGACATCGTCCTTCTCGACAGCATAACGCCTACCACCAACGACGTGTATAACTTGGGCCAAGATGGACTGCGATGGAAATTCGTGTACGCCATGAGCGGTCGGTTTGCGACGGATATCCATGTTGGCGAAATCACCAACCATGCGAGATTCACGTACAACACGGCCTCGAACCTCGTGTCGGTGAGCCGCCCCTTGCTCCTTCCTCGGTCGCCCGAGGTGAGTAACGAGGCCGCGACCAAGGGCTATGTCGATGCGGTAGTCGCGGGCGGGGGCAACCACGACCACCCCGAGTACGAGCCGGCTAAATTTATGAAGGTGGTAGAAGAATTCGGGGAGTTTTACATAATCCCCAACTACGAATACGCTCGTACGCTAGACGAAGACGCGATATTAACACTTGGAACCTACTATGACTATGCGACCGAATCCAACAACGACGATTTGCGATGGACCGAAATTTGGGCCGAAGATATCCACGCCTACTATGTCCGCGCCGAAAACCGACTTGTCCTAGGCGAGCTAGTAACCAACGCAAGCATATCATATGTAAAGTCGATAGAATCCATCGAGTTCTCGAAAAGCATCGTACCCAAAACCCACGACTCCCTCGATCTGGGGAAATCGGATCTCGCGTGGAAACACGTGTACGCCACCGACATCGAGGTTGCGGACGACATCAAGATCGGCAACGATATCCGATTCGTCGATTCGAGCGGCAACAACGTTTGTCGCCTCAAGTACCACCCCGACGGGTGCGAGGTCGACGGGCACATGTTCCCCGACGGCATGAGGGAATTCGATCTCGGAAAGGCTAGCGACGAGTGGCGCGACATATACGCGCAGTTTGCGACGATTAGCGGCGGCGCGTCCATAGCCTCTTTGGAGACGCCGCTTCTCAACGTCACGGGTGTCATGTCGTTGAACGGGAATAAAATCACGCAGGTCGGGGCTCCGGACACCGGCACCGATGTCGTCAACAAATCGTATGTCGATACCGCGATTGCTAATATCACGACCGGGACAGGGACGGGGATCGATTGGGACAGTATTAGCGGCGAGACAAAGCCTGCGATATTCAAAGACGAGGTGGATTACAACGTTTCGTCGGAAACTTTCATTCCAGCTCTGAACTACGTGTACGATCTCGGAACCACGAGCTCGAGATGGGGGACCCTCCACGCGTACGGCGTCAACGCGTACCTTTCCCCGATCAACGCCTTCGAGGGCGTGGACGCAAAAGGCAAAGCGATAGTGGACGTCGCCGCCCCTACCGACAGCGCCGACGCGGCTAACAAGGCGTACGTGGACGCCGAGGTGCTTAATGTGCAGATACGAGCATCGCTAGCGCTCGGGATGCTCGGCTTTGCGCACATACGGGTTGACAAGTTGTCGGAAACCGAAACCAACGTGAGTTTCCGCCTGTCGCAAATATGCGTGACATGCAACTCGGCGGACGAGTACTCCTCGCCAACCCTACGCGCCACGGTACTGAAGAACGCGAGTTTTCCTCACACGCTAGGGAGGACGATAACGGCGACGCCGGCGTCGAGCTCAGTCGGGGCGTTCGAGTCCACCTACACGTTTGCAAATATCGACCTAGACTACACCTTTGCGGACGGGTACAACGCGATGGCTCCGGTCATCAAATTTTGGATTACACGAAACGCGACAAGGGCGGGAATCGGAATGAGCGCGACGATCGCCGAGCACGCATACTACCACAGCACACTAACGCCGCAAGACGTGTACTTCTAGACATCGGTATCCTCCGTGGGGATCACGGTGTCTCGCCAATAGCTGAGCGTCGTCGCCAACGAGTGTCGATGGCAATCCGCGACTCTTTGCACCTTGGCCAACGAGTAGTTATTCGGGTCTTCGGTCTTGAGCATGTCCGAGATCCTCGAGTGACGTATGTCGTTGACGGCGACGCCGAGCCCCTTCTTCAGGATCGCGCCCGTGTTGTCGACGCTCTTCCCCATGAGCAGATAAGCTCGCGGGCGAGCGACCAACGAGGCCTCGACTTGTCGCTTGAGGGACTCGTTAAGAGGGAATGTGTACGGCTTGTCGGGAAACTGCTGCATGGTCTTGAACTTTCGCACGACGAGCTTGCCCTCGGGGCGCAGATAGTAGTTGGGGTAGGTTCTCGCTTGCGACTCGCGATTGATGACCTTGACGGTGCCCAGCTCGGCGCGAAGCCCCCATAGGTTGGTTTGCAGGAGCGCCGCGATGTACTCCGCCGACGCGGCCCCGAACTTCTCCTTGACAGCCGGAACCCGCGACTTGATGACGCTGATGTCCAGCACCGTCCCGGTGACCGTGCGCTGCGTGGTTTCCTCGCCGACCTTCTTGGCGTGCACGAGCATGCGAGCGTGGTACTTTGCGAGGGCCTCCTCGCCGATCGCGGCCTTGTACTCCGGGATGTACTTGCTCGGCGAGTAGATGCGGTTGAAATAGTCTCGCTTGGTGCTCGAGTTGGTGTACCGGCTCTCGATGGCGCGCACGACCTTGTCGCCCTCCCGCAAGCACTTGACGAGGTCGTTTGGGGAGCATTTCATGACCACTTTGACGACGCGCCTCATCGTGGTGATGTAGTTGTTGATCGTCGTCTGGCTGAGCGTCTTCGCGGTTGTGACCCCGTGGGCATTGATTTGCCGACGCCCGGTAAGTGCCTCTATCTTTGCGATAATCTCCTCGAGGGTCATGTCGCGCCCGCGATTCGGCTCCCCCGCAGGGGGGGAGGGCTGCGCCCGATCCTCCGCGGGGGCCTCGGGCTCCTCCGCGGGGGGGGAGGGCTCGGGCTCCTCCGCGGGGGGGGAGGGATCCGCCCGATCGCGTGTGCACGGCGGGGCGGCGTCGTGGGGGCTCGGCACGGGCGCAAGACCGTTATCGGTGCGAATGCGATTGAAATCATCGGGAGTCATGTTGTACTTCTCGAGCGTGTATAGCTGCATGCGCGACACGGCGCCGGTGGCGATTCGCTTGCAATAGCGCTTCTTGTTGTGACGATCGGCATTGCGATGGTACGACTCGAGGTTGGCGGCGCGGCGCTTGCGGAGCTCCGCGGAGGCGCGGGTGCGAGGCATGGTGTCCGGCGATTTAGTAAGTACTCTAGCAAATAATCTATCGCCTTAAGCGAGGCGCACGAAGCGTGAAACTTTTTCGCGCGGGATATAAATGCGCCCTCTTCGCGTTCTCGACATGTGCTGCGGGACGCAGAGCGTGGGCGCGGCTCTGCGCGGGATGTTTGGCGACCGGGCGGTCGAGTACGTGTCGTTGGATGCCGACCCCTCTTCGCGCGCCGCGATAACGCTCGACGTGCGCGAATGGGACTACGCCGCGGCCTACCCGCGCGGGCACTTCGACGTGATATGGGCCAGCCCGCCGTGCACGGAGTACTCGATGGCAAAGACGCGCGGGGTGCGCAAGCTCGAGCTCGCGGATTCCATCGCGAAGAAGTGTCTCGAGATCATCGAGTGGTACCGGCCGCGGTACTGGTTCATCGAGAACCCCTTCACCGGCATGCTCAAGCGGCGCGATTTCATGCAGCCCCTCGCGCCCTTTCTGCGCCGCTGCACCTACTGCAAGTACGGCCGCGACTTCAAGAAGCCCACCGCGGTGTGGACCAACAAGCCGGGCCTCGACCTCAAGTTCTGCGAGCGCGACCCTTGCGCTTACAAGCGGGAGCACGGCGTCCACTACGCGTGCGCGCAGAGCGGTCCCCGCGGCACGCTGTATCGCAGGAGCGCGGGCAGCGCCGAGACGTATCAAATCCCGAAGGAGTTGCTCGCCGAGTTATTCGCCGGCATCGGTGTTGGGGCGGATGAGGAGGTTGCCGCTCCAGTGGCTGATAGTCGCCCCTTCTTCGAGGTCCGGGAAGGCGACGTTGATGCGGCTGAACGCCCCTAGGCTGGGAACGGGGTACCCGATATGGTCCTCGAGTATGCGGCTGCCGAGACAATCGTACGAGCCGGCGACAAAGCCGTTGTAGAGGTTCTCGTTGAGGTGCGAGAAGGGGAACTCGGAAAACTCCGGGATCAGGACGGTGGTGTCCACGCGAGCCGGCATCGATCCGCGCCGTGTTACTAAGAGCGCCCAAAAAGAAGCGCGGGGGATCGGGCGAAGCCCTCCCCGCCGAAGGCGGCGGAAGGCTATGCATCGGAGATGGTCAGCGAGATGCTTACCTGCGACTCCGCGTCCGTGCCGGCCACGAGACTAAACGAGTCGACGGTCGGGGCGGTGGTATCGGCATTGGTGGTTCTGCTTATGGGGCCTTCGATGACCGACTCGTTCCCGACTTGATCTTTGGCCATGACCCATGTGTAGTAGGTTGTGTTGGGGGTCAACCCCGTGTAGGTGTGCGAAGTCGTGCCGCCGGCAAACGCATCGCCGATGGTTTTGAGGAGCGCCGGCCCGGGGTTGGTGTCCTGCGTGTCATTTAGTAACACGTAGATGGTCTGAACGGCGTCGTTGTCCGTCACGTCGAGTAACACTTGGAGAGACGTGGTCGGAGGCGTGCCGAGAAGTACAGCGACCTCCCTGATTATCGGGGGCGTGTTGTCCTCCGTGGTGTACACGCCGAGCGGGGTGATGGACGAGTTTGCGTTGTCATCGATCAACTCCACCCAAAAGTAGCGAGCGGCGTTTGGCGCCCCGATATCGTACTCCCACGTGAGATTGGAGCCGCTGATGCCGCTGGTGATGTTCGCGGTGGAGGTGCCCGGGATGGTGTTGGTGGAGTTTACGTACAGCAGCGCCGAGGATATCGTCATTTCGGGTTTGATTAACACGGAGATTAAAGCTTGTAGCTCCGCGTTGGTGCCCGCCCCCACGCCCGCGAAGTCGATCCACGAGTTATCTAGCAGCCTCCGCCCCAACGAGGACCCCCCCGCGTCGCGATGGATAGCGCTAACGTTTTCGAGGAACACCTCGATCGGGCCGCCGCGGCGGATTGGGTTACGCCCTCCCCCCATGTGGGGGAAGTGGGTGCTCAGCAAGGCGCCGTCAAAGGCCGCTTGCACGGCGCCCTTGTCCGAGGAGCCGATAGAGCTGACGAATGCGCGATGGGACATTTACTTGGTTCGGTAGAAAACTAACGACATCACATAGCCCGGCTGAAACTCGAGCGGATCAAGCAGAGCGAGGCTGACGGCGTCTCGCAATTGCAGGTGAAGCTCCGTGAGCGAGTCGATGCTCACGCGAAGCTCGTGCCCCGCAACGTCCCGGCTGCCCGGCTTTATGGAGTATCGCTGCCCGTACATAGACTCTTCGCCCGTTCTGTACGATTTGCCGAGGTGGCCTAGAATGTGGCGATCGTCGGAGTCGACGAGTGTGGGACAAGCGAGCACGACGGAATGCGGCTGATCGGCGGGGTCCTTTGTGCATAGGAGGGGCGTGTAAAACTCTAGCGCCACCATCCACTTGCCCTCCGAGGTGTCCACCGAACGGCTCGTGTTCAGCATCACCGGTATGCGACAATCCACGATAGACCCTCGCCCCTGCTCCGACGATACCCACGCTCGGAAGAAATCGTATGCAAACGGTTGCATGAGCAGGCACTTGCACGGCTCCCAAAACACAAGCTGGAACGCCCATGCCTCCAAGTCGTCGCTTTCGCTGACGAGGGAGAAGTCGTCGCCGGCCCCGAACTCAGAGGCGCATCGGCGCAGCCGGAAGCGCATGCTCCCGAGGCGCTTCACAAAGTCAAAGTCCACCTCGACGCCGATGTGCTTGCGACGCACGTACGGTACGTCGTGTGCGAGGCCGTACACGCCCGCGGTGGCGTAATTCTGCAGGAGGGTTAGCGCGCAGCTCGAGTTCCCGCTCCAGCTTTCATACGAATTAGCCGCTCGCAGGTCCGGCGCCTCGAGAAGGAGGCCCGACGAGTTTGCGGGGTTGGCCACGTAGCCGTCCCCCCTCGCTCGTGTATCTGACGACATCGCAGAATTCCACGGCGCACATCACCCGCCTCGAGTCGAATCGCGCGAACTCCTTCGAGGTGTCTACGACGAAGTCCCCGCGGTGGCCGGATGTGCGCTGCTCGGAGCTAACGAAGATGCGGTGGACCGTCATCCGCCTGCGAGTTTACTAGAAGTGGGCAAAAGATTTCGCCCGGATCAAAATGCAGAAGTTGCGACACCGTTCTCGATGATCAATACCGCGTCGAAATGTGCGTACGTGCTGATCTGGTACGCGGCGCTTCCAGTGGTCACGCTCCCGAGCAAGTAGCAGTTGGTGTTGAGGGTGTTCTTGCCGCTCTCGGTCAGCGTGCTCTTGTGGCTGAGCACCTCGAGGTTCTGGCCTATGGCGAAGGCGTTATCGGCGGAGCCGCCCGCCGTGCCCGTGTAATTGGCGAGGCTGAAAATGGAGTTGTTGTCCGCGCTTCCAAATACGTGGAGAGCCTTTTGCAGCTCCGCGAAACTTTCCACGTTTTCGCGAACGGGTGTTTGCGGGATGTTTTCGCCGGACACCGAGTAATACCAATTCTTGAGCCCGCACGTTGGGCGCGAGGTTACGGACTTGGACGCGGCGGCGGTAAGGTCCGTCTGCTTGCGGAAGATTGTGTAGAGGGTTTTGAGGGAGGAGAACCGCGCGGGGATGAGCTTGTTAATTTGGCCCTCGGCGGACTCGATAGAGTTGGTGTAGTTGGCGAAAGACTCGTACGAGATGACGTACCGCGGGTTGGCCTGCTGAATCATGCGATCCACCTCGCTTGTTACCTCCACGAACTCGAGCTGCAGCTCGACGTTGCCGATCTCCCAATCGGGAGCCGTGCCTACCACGGCGGCGTTGGTGGCGGCGAGAGTGAGTTCGAGGCGTAGATCACCGCCGGTCATTGCGCCAGTTGGCAGGTACTTGGACTGCAGCCCGCCGATTATGCCCGACATGAGCGGAATGCAAAAGTAGGTGGTGGAGCCCGCCGCAAGGGTGGCCCCTTCGCGCTTGGTGGTTCCACTGGTTCCGTACAGAATGTTCCCCGCACCGAGGAGTTCCTCGAACGAACCCTGCAGGTCCATGAAAAGATGAAAGAGAGCGTTGTACTCGTGAATCTGCTCAAGGAGATTCGCGCCGTGGTACAGCGACAAGGATTGGATAAACGACGCCGCCGTGTAATCGGGCTGGAAGGTATTGGCGGTGTCTTTGTTCTTTCACGGAAAACCGCAGGTAGGACATGCGGGTGTTGAGGTAGTGCCCGCGGCGGCCGCACGGGATGTTGATGAGGATGGTCTGTTGACCCCCGAACGTGGTGCCATTGTAGGCGGGCACGGTCTGCCGGTGGGTTGTGCCGGCGATAGAGGCGGGCTTGGGCTTGAAGACGAGGGAATCGCTGACTGACATTTTAAATAATGCTGAGAACTTTATTTTAGCGAGGCGGGGCTAGCGCCTAGGGGCCTCGCCGCCCCTACGGGCGAGGTGGTTTAAGGCGTAGGATCGGAGATAAGCTCGCGCGGGGGGCTAGCCCCGCCGCTCTAATCCGCTACGATTCGAGCCGCTTTGGTACGCCGCTTTGATGCTGTGCATGCCCCCCTTGACTTGGCCGTAGGCCGCTTTCGCTTGGCCGAAGTCCACGCCCCCGCCGGAGAGGGCCTTCTTGCCGACGTCGCCGAGCACGCCAATGCCTTGCGCCGCCGCCCCGGCCGCCGCAAAACCGGCCCCGACTGTTGGGCTGAGCACCGAGATCGCGGGCGCGAGAGTCATGAGCCCGCTGCCCACCTTGTGCCCCAAGTAGGAGGCCGCGCCGGCGACTTTGCTCCCGAAGGCTTTGAAAGTGTGTCCAAGCTTGCCAAAGAACGTCATCTGTATTTACGATCATTGCAGAAAATTAGCGTTGCGGTAAAAAACACTACTTCTTGTTCCGCCTCCTCTTATCCTCCTTCACTAGCCGGCGTGCCTCTTGGAGTTTCTTTATTTTCTGGTTATACGCTCTATTCGCCGAGTGCTCCGATGAGAATTTCTCCACTAGAGCTGGAACATTCACACTTTCCTCGCTCGATGGCCCACGCCTGGGAATATCAAGCCGGGAGCGACTCCGGGACGGGACGCTAGGGGGTCTGTTTAGTATGGATTCGGTACCGGCGGGGGAATGAAACGACCGTGCCGGGCGCCGCAAGTCGTTCTGTTGCGTAGCCGCCGACATCGAGCTGAGGCCCGATTCTGATTTAATCGAGCCATGCTTTCGCGATGTAGCACTCTCGGCTATGGATTCGCCGCTAGAGGATGCGCGCGGCGTCTCTTGGACGCCGTGCATGGGAACGGATGGCTCTTGCAACCTTTTCGGAGACCATGACCCCCGTGAGGAGCTCGGCATGCTCGTGTCAGACACCATATCCAACGGGGCGGATGGCTGCTTGGAATACATGGAAATTTGGGTGGAATCCACAGACATGCCCGCGGTGGAAGGGGGTGCTGTCGACCCGTCTGCGGAGCCACGGAAGAATTTGTCCAGAATTTCGCTTTTGCCAACATCGGTTTGCGATCCATAGAACGTGGACGAAGGAGGGGGCTTCGGCGGCCCCGGGGGCGGGGGGTTGCCCCCTCCGCCAAAGTCGCTCGGCTGAAAAGAGCCGTCCGGCAGCTTTGTCACTCGCACGGGGTGGCCCATCGAGTAGGTTGCGAAGCTGTGCGAGGGATAGGATATGCCCCCGCCGCCGCCCGCACCGCCGCCGCCGCCCGCACCGCCGCCTCCCCCGGGTCCGCCTCGGCCGCCCGACACGCGCACGGTGACATTCTGAGTCACGCTCTGGTTCTTCCTGCCGCCGGCCTTGGATCCCTGCTTGCGTTTACCTCCCCGCGCCGCCGCCTTCTTCTTCGGCTCCGCTTTGCGATTGCTGGATTTCGTTGTCTTCCTCGGCATTTAAGTTAATACGATCAAATTTCTTGTAGAATAAGCTTTTCTCGACATCGCAGAACAGAAAGTCGTACCTTTCCCTGAACACGAAGCGCATGAGGCTGTCCGCGGTGTGAGGGTCGAGGAATATCAGCTCCTTGAATATGGCCTCGTACTCGCGCTTGTTACGGGGTTTCAGCATGGCAAAGTGCGAGATGGTTTTTCGCACGGGCAACGGGATGGCGTTAAAGCTCTGTACGAGCATCAATATCGAAGTGCGAAGGTGGCGACGATTGTAGATTATCAGCTTCATGAGCCGCTGCACGTCCCTATCTTTGAGCGCTGCCGTCTGGTCGTCTATCACGAGGAGCGAGAACTCTTCCTCGTCCGAAGCCGTCTTCAGTTTCTCGTGTATGCCATCGAGGGTGGACCAATCCAGCTCGTCATAGCACTTGTCGTGCTTTTTGAATATTTTGACATCGAGCGAGGCAAGCGAATGGGGCGGCATGACCAGGTGCACGTGCTTGAACGCCTGGAAGTACATCTGCGGACTCCGCAGCATGTTGACCATCAACGACGTCTTCCCGCTCCCCGCGCTCCCGATGAGCGTCATGAAGAACGACTTATCGGGCAAGGGGCTCTGGATTTGAGGGTGGATCTTAACGTCGCACTTGAACTTTGGGGGCTTCATTACAATCTTCGACCGTTTGTCGATGTGCATGCCTTATTTTAGTTTAATCAAACGATTATCACCGAGTCGTAAAAGTCAGCTCGCTCTTCATAGCGTGGCACCGGCTC
This sequence comes from Tetraselmis striata, assembly GCA_006384855.1. Lineage (NCBI taxonomy): Eukaryota > Viridiplantae > Chlorophyta > Chlorodendrophyceae > Chlorodendrales > Chlorodendraceae > Tetraselmis > Tetraselmis striata. The sequence continues at coordinate 70,091 of VCJN01001191.1, read as the reverse complement.
GCTGGGCTCCTCCTGCCGCTTCGGCTTGGTCGCCCTAGGCGGCGCCCGCGGCTTCCGCTTGCGGGGGGCTCGGACTCGGGCTCCCCCGCGGGGGGGGAGGGCTTCTTCTTCCACGCCCCGCTCTTGAAAAACTCGGACTCGATAAACTCGTCTATCGCGCTTAGGCCAACCTGAGGCGGTCGAGAAGCCCTAGCTGCCACCTGCTTGTCTCCCTCGCCTGCTGAAGCTCCGCCTTTGCTTCCTGGAGCTCCGCCTCTCTTTTTCGGAGCTCTGCGCTTTGCGACAACATGCTTTTGCGGTATTTCCAGACCGTCGTCAGATAGCTCGCTATCCCGATCGCTTGGAGGGTCTTGACAAGCCAACTCATCATCATATTGCATCGATATTTGATCTCACGAAACATAAAATGGCGTCCGGGATCGGCGAAGTGCGGCTCTACCACAACACGGCCAACACCATCCCCGTGGGGGTCTATGACGATATCACCTCGCAATTCACCGTCGGGGCGACGAGCGACACCGGGAGCCTCGTGAAGGGGGGGCTCGGCCCGGGGACAAAGTATTGGTTCTGGGTGGAGGTGATTGATGTCGCGGGGAACGAGTCCGCCATCCTGCCGCTCGGGAGCATAACAACGACGGGTGACGTCCCCCTCCCGGTTCCCGCCCTCACAGCGGACGTTGACCAGGGGTATGTAGTGACCGCATCGAGCGTTTTCAGGGACGGCGATTACAACGGGTATTTTGCTTTCGATCGCCTAAATGGGAATTACCAGGGAGGTTGGGTCGCGGATGTTGTTAGTCTGCCTCAGCACATTGCTATTCAACTACCATCGCCCGCCATGGTGAACTCCATAAGGGTATGGACCGCGGGGACGAGAGCGTTTAAGAGGGTAACATCATCGCGGCTGGAGGGTAGCAACGACGGCTCGAGCTGGACAGAACTGGCGGTTTACGCCAACATGACACACGAAACTATTGCTTCAACGAGTAAGGCAAGCCATGTCCATTTTCAGAACGATTTTGACACAGATCAAGAGCCCGCGGAGAGCGTGTTGTTGTTTGAGGGGGGTGTCACAAGCCCGGGTGTCTACACACACTACAAGCTCGTTGTTACCGCTTGCGCGAGTAACCCCGTCAGCATATCGGAGCTTGTGTTGTTACCGCCTCTAATTCCCCTTCCGATTCCCGCCCTTACGGCAAACTTCGACCAAGGGTATGGGGTTCTTACCTCGAGCACTTTCTCGAGCGACTACGAAGGGTATCACCTATTCGATCGGAGCCACGGCTCTTTACAAGCAGGTTGGGCGTCAAGTGAAACCGCCGCGCCTCATTTCATGGTAATATTCTTGCCATCGGCCGCAACTGTAACCTCGTTCCGATTATGGGGTACCGGGGGCTGGGATAAGAAGCTACCCGCGGCAATACAATTGGATGCTAGCAACGACGGTACCAACTGGACACAAATGGCAGTTTATACAAACATGACGTTCATAACGATCACCTCCGTGGATAAAGCGACCAACCCCGTTTTCCAATCCGATTTCGACACCGATACAAAGCCCGGGGAATATGCAAAAGTGTTTCAGGGGAACATCACGAGCCCGGGATCGTATAACCGCTATAGGCTTACCATAACAGATGTCAATGACACGTTCACCTCCCTATCGGAATTTGTGTTGCTTTGAGGTGCGTTTGAGAGTCTCGGTGTGTGTACCAGTTTTGTGTACCAGTTTTGATATTGCGAAACAACGCCGGATGGGTCAGAACGACGTGAAAATGCACGCGGATGTGTAGCGGCGCCTCTCGGAGGGGTGTGTACCAGTTTGAGATCGACACTACGGCTCCATGGAAGACTGGAGTGTTTTTAAAATACTCAAAGGCTCTCTATAGAGTCCTAACTGTGAAATAAAAGTGGTACACTGGTACACACAGCTGGAAAAGTGAGGGAATCCCCACGGAATCACGCAGGATCCACGTGAAACGTGTGTACCACTTTCGGTCTCAAAACTGGTACACAAACTGGTACACACCCTCAAAACTGGTACACATCTTCCCTACAAGCCTTCGCTCTCGTCGTACTCCTCAATGAAATCGCAAGCGGCTGGTGCTGTCCACTTGTGCGCGGTGCGTTTGAGAGTCTCGCGCGGTGCGTTTGAGAGTCTCGCGCGGTGCGTTTGAGAGTCTCGGTGCGTTTGAGAGTCTCGGTGTGTTCTGCCTAAGTACTGCACCGAGTCACGCGCTCTTCGGCTCAAGGACCGAGCGAGCCCGGCGGTGCGGCGAGAGAGCGAGCGAAAGAGCGAGCACCCAATATTGCCACTTTCAAACTGGCACTAGACCCCTCCACGTCATGGGGCGGCGAGACCACGTGGAAAACCGCGTGGATGATGCCGCCACCGAAAACCCCCCGTAGTGCCACTGTGCGTGACAAGGCCGCCCCCCGCTATCGCTCGCTTGTACCGTGAGGTACAAAAGTTGTTGTATAGTGATGCTATTATATTAAATAAAGTGGCACTAGTGGCACTATGAGCTGGAAAAGGGAGTGACCGCGGAAGGTGATGACGTGGTTTGTACGTGAATCCGCAGAGCCAGTAAAAGTGGCACTAAGTGGCATTGTGATGCCACTTTGAGAATGGCGCGCGGAGCACGCGGAAATCCATATAAAAGCGCGCGGGCACCGGGTGCAGCGTCATTTCCACCACGCCCACGCCAAAACACTCGCAACAACCCGACAAAACCCGACGCGTTTGCGCGTTATGCGATAATGATCATGCGACGATGATCATGCTATAACGATTTCCAAGCTGCTATAATCGTTCCCAAGCTGCTATAATCGTTCCGAAGCTGCTATATAGCAAATCGTCGCGATTTGCAAAACTCAAATCATTTTCGTTTTTCGCTTTTCGTTTTCGTTTTTCGTTTTCGTTTTTGTTTTAATTTTCCAAGCAAATACATAGCATATACACAGCATATACACAGCCTGAAATATATATATGTGCTGTGTATATATATGCGTGTGTGTAAATGTCATATATACACACACGCACACACATTCACCCACACACACACACACCCCCCCCCCCCCACCCCACCACACACACGCACGCACGCACGCACACGCACATACACCCACACATTGGGATATATGCATGATAAATCGTCCGCCTCAATTATTAATTATTTATTTAGTGGATTGCCAGTGTATTACAGATAAATCCACCGCTAAGAGCAGTATTGGTAGCTACTACTACTAGAAGATCAAAATATATTTAGTGTATATATAGTCCATGTCATGAACGAGTCTTTTATTAACCAACAAATTATCAGCGTGATCCGTAATCCCCTGTTCAGCGAAAGGCTACCTGGAGACCACCCGGAACCCGTCATTTCTTTATTCTGAGCTGGCATATTTCATACTAGATATCGTTGAACATGATTGCTGCATTAAGTACTAGTCAATAGTGTATCCTCTCGGTTGGTGGCAGAATGCATGCTCGGCGGACGCTCCACCCTACCCCACCGGTTGGCCGCCCTGACCCGCCCTGGCCCGCACCACCGTTGCAGGGCACAAACACCTTCTTGGTGTCGGTGGCCGGAAGCGGTGGTGCGGTCGCATTACTCCGGCTTTCGTGGCCATGTTGCCGATGGGCACGCACGGAAGAGCTGACCTCGGGTCTGGGTAATCCATCACGTTGACCCCTGCCCCCCCCCCCCCCCCCCCCGCCCCCCTCGTCCCCCCCCCCCCCTTGGGGACAACTGCTTGGCGGAACCCCGGTCGCCCGCTAAGCTACATTGGCGCCAAAATGCTCGCCGCCAAGATTATTGAAAAGATATCGGCGGCTAACATCAGCAGCGCCCCCGGGCAGTTGCTTGGCGCCGCCTGGCGGGAGCGCAAAAACGGACATCCACGCCTTGTTGTGGTGCGTGCGACCATATCCATCCATCGCGCCCATGCCGATACCGTACGGCTACCCACCCGGAAACACGCGGACAAGGCGCATATGCCAGACGGCGGTCGCAAGATGCGGTGCTAGCAACCGGCAGTCGGTTAGAGAGGGTGACGCTCTTTATTGTGGGTCGGTCAAGGGCGTGGGTCGTTAGATCTCCGGCCCGCGGCGATGTTGTGCCAACACTCCACCGCCGCAGGCATGATGTCTATCGGCATTGAGCTGGTGTCACATCGACCTCGTGGTACATGTCGCATGCCCAGGTTTTACAAGCCCAGAAATAAACATGCCGTCGTTCATAGTTTATTTTGGGTTCACTGAACACATGAGGGGGGGTTTCGTGTGTCAAAAACCCCATGGCTCTTTGGGCATGCGACCTGGGTTTCCTGTGCCCGCGAAACAAAAACATGGTAAATAAGATTAAGTATACACGTGCCAGTCATGTCATCCTCGGGGCTTCTCTCCACTGCTGATACATACGGGTGCCGATGTGTTCTTGAAACCGCTGCCCATCGTGTTAGCGGCCAGCTATAGATGAAAGTTTAGCATAACTCTTGCCTGGCAAAGGGTGGGGGGACCACCACGGCGGAAACCCGCTTATGTATTGCTACAATGGGTTTAAGCCCATGTTCAAGTAAGGTGGGAGAGAGTAGACGAAATACCGCCGACACTTCTCTCGTATTAGTACTGCTTCTACCTATCTTTGAATATAGCGGAGACGATACGGCCAAAATATAAGGAGACATCGCTACTACTCCCGGGGGAAAGGTCTCCGCTAGATGGGGAGGAATATATGAAGATATAGATATAAGCCTATTTCTCCCTTTGGAGAAGTGTTTCTTCCACGCGGGAGAAATAGCGATCTAGAACATCGCGCTATCCTTCCCACGGGCGCGCTGTGCGCATCCAGTCGTCAACCACCGTCGGCACGTCGTCGACGAGGGGCCAAGCACAGCCTGACGGGGGGATGCCAACCCCACGCCCCCACCCTGGCGCAGCGGAGGATGGATAGCCAACGCAACCCACGGCCTTCCCCTCCTCGCCCAAGTCGACCGGACCTGTCGCCTAGCTATGCCGTATAACTAGGTGACGGGTGTTGACGGGAACTTAACGAGTCGCGTCCGCCCTCGTTGCAGGTCCTCGCGACTCCTCTGTTATAATTACCTAGCCTCCACCGCGCGCCTCTCGTCCTCGCCTCGACTCAGCCCGCGCAACCATAGCCTCCCAGTCAGCGGCTCATCTACACATCCGGATGTAGCTGAGCGGCGTGAGGCGGGGCGGAGACCGGCCACAAATGAGCGGGTTGGCTCGGTGGGGCGGGTCGATCCCATCACACAGCCGCCCCGCCTGCTGTCGGACTGAAGCATCGGCTCCGTTTATCCTGGGATCCGGGAGAAATCGCGACTTCAAATCCAAACACGGGTGCTGCTTCTCCAGTACGAACGCAGTATTTGTACAGTATTTCTCCTTGAGGCACACACCGGTTCCCCGGGTACTCGCTAAATGAAATCCTCCCGGGGTTTAAGCTGTGGAAAGAGGGGTCACAATCCTGAGATGCAACTACCGAAACGAGTGCGAATAGTGATTAGTATCCGGTTGATACAGTCAAATATAGCGTCATTTGATGAAAACTCAGAGCCCACGTGACCACCCGTCTCGCCAATCCATCCCGCCCCACCGATGCCAATCGAACACACCGGCCGGAACCATCACGCGCATACCGCGGTAGCAGCGCGCTAACGTAGGCATATGGTGGCGTTCAGGTGCCTCGTCTTGTGTGTCGCGGGCAGGGATGGGGCTGGCGGCGGGATGATGAGGGAGGAGCGCGAGCGGTCACGTGCTAATATTACGCACGTAGCGCGTGCCACGTAGCCAAAAAGCGTTGCCAGCTACACATCTCGGATTTGAGACCCGTTTTCGGTCTTCAGAAACGAGTACCTACGCGAACCGGTGTGCAGTATTTCTCCTTAAGGATTACACGCCCTAATATTTTAAGAGAAATGGCTATTTCTCTTTCTCATCCCTGATTCGAACATGAGCTTTACATGTACGTAGCTTGAGGAAGAAGGCGTATCGACTTCTCTTTCTTAGATTTAAATGTAATCCATGTCCCGAATTCGGCGGAATATGGTCGAGGTTTACTGCGGTGTCCGTAATTTGTCGCTGTCTTGATGTCATATCAGGACATAAATGTTTAAATTGCACAGCTTTGACATTGGAGTATGGGCTGTCTCAGCCGGCGCGTGCTGATTCGGTGCGCTGATGGGGGGCGGACGGCAATCCCACACGAGGCAGCACGCATGATGGAGGCAGAGACCAGGCAGCGCGCAACCATCCAACAGTTCACTTCCGTCCCGTCATCCCTCCCACACGACGGACAGGACAGCCCTCGTACACACATGACGGGGAATATCTTGAGGAAAATCGGCGCCATAGACATGCAAGTGCTTCTGGCAACGTGGCGACTCCCACCGCTAGCCAAGGTGCGCCTTCTACCATAAGGATTCCAAGGTCGAGAAGCTGCCTGAGCAATGATGGCCTTCTCCATGGGCCGCATGCTCAAAGGAGGACACTCTGCGGTTGTTGGAATCGCTGCAGCGGCAGCGGGTGGTGCGAGACAAGTGGCGGCGGGAGCGCGGGCGAGAGCCCGCTGCCAATGCCCCCCCCCCTCCCAACTTATTCCCCTTCTATGTTCGTATTGTATCCGTAAAAAATTGTACCTGACTACTGTCACTGTATTGGGATGCAAGGATAGCATAGCTCTACGATGCGCCGGCGGCTCGGAGACGCTGCTCGATGCTGGTGGCTCTCCATCGCCACCTGCAGAACCATGAAATGAGGCATTCAATACAATGCGAACACAACGCGACATTGTGCCATAGCCCGCGGATACAACCTGAGAGGCGATAAATCTGTTTGATTATTTATTGTGTATCAGAACCTAAGAAGGGCAAATACAATCAAAGGGGTGTACCGTCTGTTGCTTGCCATCATGATCTTGCAGCAACTTCACGCTATGGCTTTCGAGATGACTTAGGGGCCATGTCGGATTTAAATGTAGGATAATCCAGAGTGTCAAATTCCCATCAAGCACTTTGAAACACCTCGGAACTTCTGCGACAGTCCCCTGTGTTGATGAGCATATATACATACAAGGTGGTGATAAAACACTGCACGTTGTAAGACAAAGCAAACGTTGGAAATGTAACGCGCTGCGGGGCAAACGAATACGTAGCATTGTGAGGTGCTTTGTGGAGAGGCCGTATGAAGCGTCGGATGGGGATGAGATGGTGTGTGCGTCGTCGGGCTGATAGAGTGGATTGTCTTTCTATCCGACAATCACCACATGCCACAGTGTTGACACGTATATATGATTAAACATGCATGTGTTATATGCGCACACTCTTGACTGCTCTGACCTACCGGTGCTGAATTCTTAGATATTCTTACCCTTTGCAGTGCATGTAGACTATTCCCAAAGCGTCAAGCCAAAAGAACAAACTTTTCAAAGTGTCGTATTTGCGTCCCTAGCTCCATGCTACATGCCAGGTTTGGGGCGCACCTGGGTGGGTTGGGAGTCTGCCTGAGTGCATGGGGCGCACCTGGGTGGGTCTGGGTGGGTTGCCAGTCCAATCGTCGTTCCGCGCGAGGGTGTAGTTTCCGACGATTGCGGCCGGCTAGCTCGTTCAATGCGCGCAGTGCGTTGCGGGCCAAACAAATACGTAGCATTATGAGGTACTATGCAAAGAGGCCGTATGAAGCGTCGGATGGGAATGGGATGGTGTGTGCGTCGGGGTGGTAGGTCTAGGGGACACCTGAGTGGGTTGGCAGTCCGATCGTCGTTCCGCTCGAGGGTGTTTCCGACGACAACAGCCGGGTGGCTCGTTCAACGCGCGCATCGCGCTGCGAGCCAAGCAGATACGTAGCGTTGTAAGGTGGTGTGTGAAGATTCCGGATCAAATGTTGGATGGAAATGGAATGGTGTGTGCGTCAGGGTGATAGGCTTGGGGCGCACCTGGGCGGGAGCGTTATGGTGGAGAGATATGAGTACCTGCTGCGCATGCTTGCGACCAACCTTCGACCACTGTTATTCAACCGCGGTCCAGCCGCGATTAGCATTAATACTTACTGGTTTATCAGCTGGCCAATGTTCCGCTGGCTGAAATCCAGGTCTTGACGTACCATCTGCCTCTCTACTTCCCGCAGACAGCAAGTTTATATCCGTTACGGTTTTCGATTTTTCATACACCCCCATTCCTCCTGCTATTGGCACTAATGGTAGCGCGACAAATCTAACAACCTTTACATGCTGGTACCGGGAACCGGGCACTTGTACTCGCACGAGTACAACAGAAGTAGACGACCGGGTTAAGAAGGGTAAACGCGCCATTCGGTAATTGAGGCGCTCAAATCGTCGGTATTAGTCGATGGACTGGACATATAGCAGCCCACATAAGTCTATGCATGTTTTTATGGGTATGGTTTGGGTTTGATCGCTTCTAGCCAGTAAACCCACGCATCGATTACGCCGTTGCAGCCATTGCGAGGATGCCCATTAAAGAGCGTGCACATGGTGTGCTAGGGCCAATGCGACCTCGCGCGTGGTGCGCGCGGAGCTTGTTATGCGGCACTACCAGTGTAACAAGCGCTGCACGGCCGGGATGTAAACGGTTTGAGCGCACGGCACGCCGACATTTGGAGATAACGAACAGTGTTATTTATCTCTCATGGTCGCCGAGATAGAGATGTTGGCCGCCTACCCCAGGCCGCGCGGCGCATGGTTTAGAGTCTATGGTCAGCTAGCGGGCTGCATGCGACATTCGCAAACTGGATGTTCGCCCTGCAAGAAGCAATAATATTGCGATCACGTTTTAATTCATAACATTATGTTCGACGTTTTATTAGATTGGGCTGTAAATTAGTGCGATGAATAGCCCGCGACCTGCGCTTATCAACGCACTAATTTACAGCCCAATCCGATAAAAGGTCGAGACGTTTTGGCTTGTTAACTTTACCCCCCCCCCCCCCCCCCCCCCCGGTTGCTTGGGTTATCGCCGCCAACCCACTCACTGTGGGTGGGGGCGCATGATGGGGGCATGTAATGTGCCCTCCCACGCAAGCTCCCAGGCGCGAAGAGCCCTTGGATACGTCTCCAGGTCGCGCGGACCCCGTCATCATTTTGGCTCTTCCCCTTGGATGATGGGTGACATGTGTTACAACATGCGCGCAAATTGAGATTGAAATTGATTTACAACGTGCTGACTTGCTGCTCTCCACAACCCAAGCCGAGTTGCTTTTAGGACCTGCTTTATCCGACCGCTGTGGGAACCCTAGGGACTACGGATGCAGCTTCCGGCCTTCCTCCTTATCGCCCGCGCCCCTCCTCCTTCCATGCCGCTTGGTATTGCCCCCCCCCTGCCGTGGCGGGGGTGTCGTGTACGGTGGTCTGCGGAAAGCGTGTATGTTAACGGTGGGTGTGCGTGCGGGGTGTGTGGGAGGTATTGAGGTTGGACATGGCAGGTTTGAGGGACTGTCGGGATATGCGGAGGAGAGTATGTAGCCATCCGATTGAGTGTCGTTGGAGTTTCCTACAGGGGCGGATTGCAGCGGCGCTGGGAGGCGGAGGGGGTTTATCCGGGGGTTGCTTCTTGGGGCGGAGGACCGTGAGGCTATGGATGGCTTCTAGTGTGAGTTTGTGCATGGTGCCGCTGCGGCTGAGGGTGACGGGAATGATTTCAATCGGACATTGTCATCCTTGTTGACGTAGGGCGCTTACCATGTGTTGGTATTTTTCGCGGATGAGAGCGTGCACGGTGGCATGATTGAGAGCAGTACAGTATTTGAATTCGATTATCTGTATTTTTTGGACTGCTCAGGGATCGGTGCTAGGAGATATGGTTTCGGTGGCCGGGTCCCAGTCGAATCCGACGATGCGTACTGCGTCCGGCTTGCAGTGTTTAGGGCGGAGGTGAGGGGGTAGCATGGTCGTGGGGAGCAGGGTGGGTGCTTGGGGGGCACTGGGACCTTCGGTTTCCCCTTCTTGGGCGTCCGCTAGGCGGTCGGGGATGCTGATGCACGGGACATTGTGTGTGATTCGGTCGGTTAGGTCAGAGATCAGGGAGTCTCTGTTGGGGGAGGAGAAATCAGCCACAGGTTTGTTGCCCGCGTCCGTGGATAGTGAACATGCGCGCAAACCTGTGCAGCAGTGGCGACATTGTTGTCGAGGGGGCCAGCTCGCGCTTAGCCTACGGTGCAGGCGGTATAAGCCTGCACCTATGGAATCGAAGGCACTTTATCTGTGCTACTTTCACCCAGCAAGGTCCGGGCAACGGCCCTTATCTTGCAGCTTGGATAATTGTGGGATGATTGGCCCCATCATGACGGCGGCATTACTGCCATACTCTCATGGGATTGCCATGCATTGCATCGGTAGCGTGCATGGATTGGGCTCAATCTCGGTCGTCTTACAGCGCATGCATACGTCCACCCACCACCGGCAGCGCGCGGGCATATGCGACGGATGGTAACTACGCCGCCAACAAGTTTTTCTGTGGTTTTAGCCATGCTGTGCCAAGCAATGCCATTGCCGAAGAACAATTATAAAAGTGCGATAACCGGGAGAAACGGGTGCCTCCTTGGCGTAGGAGGCTTGCATACACTGGATTACAAGGCTCCATGGCCCCGTGGCCCCATGGCTTGGGCACCGATGAGGCGATGATACGCGCGGATTTATATGCGCAAAGAGTTTTGTGGGCTGTTGTAGTTCCTATTAATGTGTGCGTGTGTCTGTCTTCAAAACTTGTGTATTGTCGGTTATGGATGGGGTATGGGGTATGGATAGAACTAGCGGCGCAAGCAATTACAAACCGTCCTCAATCGCTTATTGCGGTGCCTTATTGGGGTGAGTAAAAACTCTTTTGGGGTGGCCACCGCACCGATGATACGGGAATTGGACATTGCGCCCATAGAGACGACTTGAATACAAGTATAACTCCTTTAGTAGATAAGCCAAGTCGGGCGTGCCCTAACCCTACACGTGGACGTCGGGGACTGTGCGGTGGTTATATCGACTAGCTAGGGCGAACGTAGGGCTAGCTGAGGGGACGCACCTTCCACTTGAGTGGAGGTCACTAGCCGCGCGCAACGGTGCCGCTAAAATGTAAAGGCATCGTCGGTGTGGGCGCGTTGCGAATCATCGGCAGCGTTAGCACGCACTAAAACATGGGGCGTATATGTCTACGTGTCTCATGCGTCAGACTCGTTGTCTATTACCACAATACGGTGTGGCTGTCCCCGCGGGGGTTGTGGCCGGGCTGCGCATTATGATACAATTACGCACCCGAGTGTTTCCCACTACTGCCCACCGATTTGCCCGGATTCATGCCATGCCTGAGCGGTTCCTTGAACTCTGCCCTGCATGTGACGGAAGGGAATATGAGACTATCGAACATATGTTGGTGGAGTGCCCGGAGTGGGGTTATCACCGTCATAATTTGGGGTTGTTAGTTCAGTTCAAGAATTTTATTATTTAGTTGTCAGGTTATTGCGTCAACACCTGAGGACTTAACTGCCTTGATTTTGGGCGGGCGGGGTCCCCCCCTCTCTTCACGGCGCCCTGGATTTTACGGGGAATGGGAAATTTTCCCAGTTATGGCGTCGGGCCCTCCCTCACATTGCCTTTTTTGTTTCACTTGCATCGCACTCCCGAAATGTCTTGCTCCGCGGGATGGGGTTTGCCCCAACTCGCTTGTCTCGCATTAATGGGCCGACTACGCCGAAATAACGGGTAGGGAGGACCTTGCGTAGTCAGTACATGGTATATTTTGATGCCAGTGTTTTAGACGGTGATCCAACAGTGTTGGAAATTCCGTCCGGGGCATTCAATTAGTCTTGCATAATGCTCCGGCAATTTGTTTATTGACTATGACGGAGCGACCTCAACACAGGCTTTTAGTGACTGGACCGCTGCCTAAACGGGGCCGTCGTAGGGACGCTGCAAGGGTTTCGCTGCTGCCAGCCCTGTCATGGAGGCGGAAAAAAAAGCAGGATCAAACCTGCCTCCGGGTAACAGGTACCTGGTACAGGTACCCGCGTAAAGAAACCGATAGCGGACACTTCCTCTATCAGATTTCGCGCGCGCGTTCGCGTGTTGCACCCCCACCTACCAGTCGATGTTGGCAGTGGACCCAATACCCGGGGCCATTAGGAACTAAACCGGCGTAGCTATCTTGCTTCTACATCCGGGGCGCTGCACCAGCTGCGTGGCCCCGCCTTAAATCGGGCGTGTGCGCGTGCTGCTGGGCTGCGGTGGTGCCGGGGCGCTGCGCGGTGTACGAGTATCGCCGGTATTCCCGTACCAGAAGTGCAGTTCTGTCGTGGTAGTACATCTGGCGCCCCCAATCCCGCATACACCTGTGCCATATATTGGAGAACGCCGACGTCCACCACCGCGTGAAACTGCTAGCTATGGAGCAGGAGCAAGAACTCAGCGAGCAACAAGGGCTGCCGCTGAAACAGCGCAACAAGCAGGTGCATCCCCGCCTTAACCACCCCACACCCCACCCCTGTTTGCCCTTCACTTTAAGTCACCGTCTCACGCGCGCACTACTCGGCATCGTGTAAGGAGGCAGCTTGTGATGGCCGCGCTCTATCAAAAGCGAGGAGGATCCGTGGATGACCCACTGCGAGGGTGTATCGTATATACATCTCCTCACACATACCGACTATCGGCACGAGAAACCCATCATCGCTATCAGCACAACGATGCTGATGACCGTGGCGGCTACGGGGTGTTTGTACAGCAAGCGGCGGTGCGATTTCAGTATTTATTTCACCCTGATTTAGCAGTAAATGTGCTCTGTATCATCCCCTCAGGGGGACTAGCTATAGGGGCCGTAAGAGTACTTGCACCTCTTACCTCAATGGAAAGATCACTCTGTAGTCGTTGGATGAGTAGTAAAAGGAGTAGGCTTGTCCTGGTAGTACCTGGCATCGGCAGATACAGTATAACAACAACTATGTATACACACACATCTATATCTGTTGGCACATGTGGACATCCGGCCCATGTAGTTCACATCGGTCGCCCTATGCCTGTGTGAACTTTGAATGGGGCTTCACACAGGACAACCTATGTATACACGGGTGCCTGTCGATGGAGGTAGCTGTCTGGGAGCTGGCACCCAGGGTATGCGGACAGCGCTATAGCGAGGAGATGCCGTGACGCCTTTCTGGCACCTGCAGCTCAATGTAGAGTTTATCTCTCCCTCTATGGCTCTCTGGCTCTCGATACACGGGCGGTCGCCCGGCCGCCCCGGGTCTTGGCGCGTGTTGAGCAGTCGTTTTCCGTACACGTGCAATAAAATCTCGGACGACCAAGTGCGGGCCGCAGGCAGCGGTGCCAGTATTACGGGAGTCCGTACCTCGGCCGTGCGCGCCACGGTGGAATACCTGGACAATCTCGTCAGAGCTCCCTCTAAACGGCAGGCACCCCCAAGCGCCATCGCAGATTCAAAGTCAGCGTGGTCGAATTAGGCAAGATGGGTATCGGCCGTCTACCTAGGGCACGTCCTCGGTGTTCCAGTGCCCTCGCGTTGCGGCGTGGGCAGGTCGATCTAGCCCACCACCGCGCCCAGGCCCTTCCCGGCTAGCCAGCACCCGCAGCTCGGTGTCGCGGATGAGGACCCCCTTGGTGCAGCCACTATGCTACCTGCCCGTGCAGGCGGTGGCTGCCGAACGTGCGCTGCCGTCCTGTTAGCAGGCGCGCATGTCCGCATCGCGTGAGGTCGTGTTTCGCGGTGAGTGTTTACCCTTGACCGCGGGTAGCGACGCTGTGGGAAGCGGCCGCTGCGCAGGGCTGAGGGGAAGCGGGGGGGGGGGGGGGGGGGGCTAGAGCTATTGCTGCCAGCATGGTTGTGAGGAGCGGATGCTGCGCGGGTCTAACTGGACGGCGAGGGGGGGAGCTAATCCTGCTGACATGGCTGTGGGGAGCGGCTGCTGCGCGGGGGTAAGGGAAAGTGGTCGGGAGTAGTGCTGATGGTAATCTGGTATAGCTGTGGGGAGCGGCCGCTGCGCGGGGGGATGGAAAGGGAGTGGGGGCTAGTCCTGCTGGTATGGCTGTGGGAAGCAGCTGCAAGGGGGGAGATGGGAAGGAAGGGGGGGCTAATCCTGCTGGTATGGCTGTGGGGAGTGGCCGCATCGCGTGAGGTTGTGTTTCGCGGTGAGTGTTTACCCTTGCCCGCGGGTAGCGACGCTGTGGGAAGCGGCCGCTGCGCAGGGCTGAGGGGAAGCGGGGGGGGGGGGGGGGGGGGTGCTAGAGCTATTGCTGCCAGCATGGTTGTGGGGAGCGGCTGCTGCGCGGGGGGGATGGAAAGGAAGGGGGGGGGGAGTAGTGCTGATGGTAATCTGGTATAGCTGTGGGGAGCGGCCGCTGCGCGGGGGGGATGGAAAGGAAGGGGGGGCTAGTCCTGCTGGTATGGCTGTGGGAAGCAGCTGCTGCTCGGGACTAAGGGGGAGGGGCGGGGGGGGGGGGGGAGGTCGAGCTGATGGTAATCTGGTATAGCTGTTGGGAGCGGCAGTGTTTTAGACGGTCTGCAACCTTCTGGCGGGCGCCGCAGTAGCAAGGAGCTGAGCAGTGATCTGTGATCTGTGAGGTCTGTGTCCTATTCGAACAGAGCCCGGCACAGATATCTTTTGTCTCAGTTTAGCCGTACGGAGCACGGCGGGAATACGGAAAATTATCTGTGACGCTCGATATCGTCTGAAATATATATTTGAATTCGATTAATAGGGGCTAATAACAGGGGCCTATCAATAATTCCTGTTAATAGTGGCTTGAATGGCCCGATCCACAAGTTTCCCTGCCATGTATAGATTTGTTACTGGCCTTTCTGTAATTCACACCAGGACCCGGGTACCCGTACACAGATCCGTGGTCCGGAGGCGCAGTGATTGCAGCCTTCACTACGGGTATTTGAACCTCGATGTATGTACAGTATGGGTATATGCAGGAGTACAGGTACAGCGACTATTACTAATTTATTATTACGGGTGCCGACGCGATCGCGACGTCGAATGAGTAAGGACACACATTTTTGCCTCCCAGAGGGGGGTGCCTGTGCATTGATAATAACTTCGTGATGAATCCGTTCTTTCTCATCTACTTGAGCTCTATCGGGCATGTGTGGTGAGTCCTCACCTTCGCCGGTATTCAAATGATATTATTAATACGCGATAGAAAATTGTATTTTCTCTGCTACGGAATTCCTCACTCGCTACCGCATTATTCATTGTAACTAGACTGAGGTTATGTTTTTATTACATCAGGGCTTTAGACTGAGGCTTTAGACTGAGGTTTCTATCATGTAAAGGTCTTCGTGTGGTTTGTGTTGCTGGTAGTTAAGAGCTTGTAGATCGTTTTATATTTTACGGTGGCCGCCGTCGCTTGAAAACCGGCAGTGTACAGTACGGGTATATGACGCGTGCCCGGTACCCATGCGGGTATACGGGTGACATTTGCTGGCGATGGGCCTTGCCGCAACCCGCATTGTTATTTCGGGTACTCGAATAGACGGACGCCCAAACGGGTACCTGTGGGGTAGACCTTTCATTGTCTGTGTCGGGTATTTTGATGGCAGTGTTTCAGACGGTGCTCAAAGAGTGCTCATTAGTCATACTCATTTGTTTTTCCGCCCCCGGGACAGGACTGGCACCATTAGTCATTAGTCATTGTGTCACCTACCACTACTGGACTTCTAGTATTTTCTGTGAATGGTGTAAGGATCCTTAATAGAAGCAAACTATTCATTTCAGCATTCGTCCGCTTCACTAGCGACTAATATTCCGGCAAGGGTCTTGCGGAATGCCGGAATACAGTATTCGGCCATTCGCTGCTGAATGACGGAGCGTCGCATGCCCAGGCCAGGGTCGCTTTCCATCATAACTGCGGGATCGCTGCTATCGCCGGTTCTACCGGCCGTCGTAGAGACGCTGCAAGGGTTTCACTGTTATTGCCAGTCCTGTCCCGGGGGTACGGGTGCCGACGCGATAGTAAAGCCGGTATTCATATTGAAACGCCAAAACTGCAAGTGAGAAAACCGGTAGATGAGCATTGGTTGGTGTGATATGTTGCTGTGGTCTGTGGGTTTTTCCGTCATCGCGGTCGCTTAAATGCTTAATATATGGTAAGCGGCAATATATTTAATGATACCGGGTACAGGTACCTGTAACGGGGATAGCGACTAGTCGATATCGATAGCGAAAGTACGGGTAGTCGCTAGGTAGGTTTTGATAGCCGCGCTATTTCAAAATCGCGGAGGATCTGTGGGTCACACAGTGTTGTCAGGTAGGTGTTGGCGACAGCCAATAGCTGTCCAGGGTACCGGTACGGGTATGTGTCAGTGTTGGTTGCATGAGCTGCAAAAGGCGATCAGGAAACCCCCCGAATAGGCAATAGAGAACGTCCACTACAGCAGTTGCGAGGTGGAAGCAGCACCAGAAGTCTGTGCGGAATGAGCACGATGTCTCAGTGTTAGTTGGTCAGCATAACATGATATTCGTGCAGTGTGGTAGCGACTACGCATACAATGATTAGTATTTTTAGGCGGCTTACCGTGTTTGTTCTTATTGCATCAGGGCTTTCACAAATGCGCACTACATTAAATGATATTTGTGAGGAAAGGTGCGCGTGGTGGGGAAGGTGAGTGCTATTCCACTGGGTGATGGTGTATGATGATCTGATTACAGTCCGGCAGGGCGCCGTGCTGATATATCAGCAGGCGCAGTGCGGACGACAGGGCGCAGGCGCAGCCGCTATGAGTAGTGCGCGCGCCCTACGCGCCTTAATGTGTGCTATTGTTGATTAGGGTTAGTGAGGGTATAGGATATATCCTCACAATATTTGATGAGGTGACAACAGTTCTGGTTAGTCATATCAGATCGTATGTAATACGTGTAATGCGTGACATCCGCGAACTGAACCACACGGTACCGGCAATCGATCCGTGGACTCCGCGCTTTACGAGGAAATAGCTTTTGGTAGCCGCCAAGGAGGATCCGTCGAATGATAAAGTGTGTACCAGCAGATCGTGTTTTGGTACTGGCATTCGTACTTGTACTTGTACTCGTACGCGATTACTGGCATTGTACCTCACACGCCGGTACGAACGCTAGCAACTGCAGGACATAACACAGCCGCGGCTGAACATTCCCCCGCCCGTCCTAAGGTGGACCGCATACAGTACTCCCCAAGTTCTCGGAGTTCTCGCTACCGGAACGCTGTGAATTACAAAAAGGCCCGTAACAAATCCACCGCTGGAAATACCTACAGTACTGGTGTGAATTACAAAATGTGCAGTAACAAAATACGCCTACAGGTACCTGTTGTAAGGATACCGCGCAAAACGCACCAGGCTCTGGGTACCCACATGGGGATTTGTGTGGTACATATCCTTACACCTGTACTGCTGAAAGGGGGCCAGGTACTAAAAAGATCAAAACAGCAATCCGCTTAAATAAAGGCTGCCGGCATCCCGCACGAGGTGGGATGGATGAGTGATGCGCGGACTGTTCAGTCCGGGCCACGCGTGCTGGTACCGGTACCACCTTCGCAACATGTAGTCGCTACGAACTTATATACTTATGTCTTAGTCGCTACGCGTAGCGGTGCCCGCCTGGCAATGCGCGTGCTTTCTGTAATACCAAAGCCACTGATCCTTCACCGCTGCTGTATCACTGCTACTACTAGGGATTATCGTCACTACTAGTTACAGCTAATGTAGATAATATAGCTATTATGGTCACTGCTTCACTGCTAGTGTAAAAGCCGATTCGCTACATTTTTTATTCGCACCCGTATCCTTATGAGAAATCTGGTACTGTATGCTCACGAGTCGTCGTACTGGCAATCATATCGGAAGGGGCCAAATAACAAGTATGAATCAGCTACTATCTATTACCATTACATCTGGTACGATCATTTCAAGTCTCGTCATATATTATTTACATGAGTCTCGTCATATATGGATTCGGGCGCCTCGCTGGCTGGCGCGGACTCGCGGGGCGCATAGTCGCTACTGGTGTGAATTACAAAAAGGTCAGTAACGGCACATATTGGTACAGTACGTACCGGTAATTCACACCGGTACGGGGGTGTCTCCAGATCTGGAACCCGGAAGGCGGGGCGGTGATAACGGTGCCAATAAATTGACGCAGTAGCGGCGCATAAGCCACGGAAGCCTCCGCCACCGCTATCGACTGACGCCACCACTCATGCCGAACTGGACAGAGCCTCCTTCCCAGTTCGAACGTGGGTTTGGAAATCTCACTGAAGGCATAATGGGAGGCACGTATCCGTTTCGCTTTAGTATGCCACACCCGCCAATGAAAAACAGACAGGTATTTGCCGCGACACCTCGCCCAAACGGCGGTACTCGCCTCGAGTATCATGGTCCGTGAGCGCCGCGAACCCCGCTTTTGTCCTGCAATATTTCTGTCCAGTGTGTTCAGTGCCGGACGACACGGCATGGCTGTTTTCCGGGCTTTACTATTCGTGTTAGCAGCAGCGGCTCGTCGCGTCCGCCACGCACAGCGAATGCTGCTTGGAAGTTGCTGCTCGGCGACTCGGCTGCTTCTCAGCACAGCACTACCCGAAGCGCGAGTCAATTTTTCAACATCGTTCAGGTTGCTCTGTGGGCCACGGCGGTTGGCGTCCTGCGTGGGGATGAGCGTACACCGTTGAAGAGTGGTGTGGGAGGAGCGGTCGAGACGCCACTGTGGCCTACATTAGCTTTACCTTGCTCGGTTTTTACTCCCCGTATTCGTCACGATATATCAGTACAACTTACCCCCGGACCGCCATGGCGGCTGGCGAAACTATAGAATCGTCACCTGGGCACGTGCAAGCCTCCACAGACGCCACGCGCGTGCCATCGCAGGTCAAAAGCATAACCTGGTTGACCACCGTCCCAGTTTAACCTCCTCGTACGACTAGCGCATCCGCGGCCCGATAGTCGTACTCTCCCGCAACGAAAGGGCCGCGATTTGAGAACCGGCGGCGAGTCTCTCGCATGTGTCGCAAGTTGGGATTGTAACTAACTCCAACCGGAAAGCACCGCATTATAAACAGCAGGGGTAGATAGATCATTATTTATGTATAAACAGTATCTAATGTTTGTGGGTGGATAAATCATACTAATTGTATATATTGGCAATACTTATCAAATGTAATATGGCTATCTCAAGATTCAATATTATTTGATTATGGCTTGCTCTGAACAATGTGCCCCCCCGCTCCCCCCCCCCCCCCCCCCCCCCCCCCCCCCCGGGGCGCTACGACTCCTTCTGCAGTCCGCCCGCAGGGTGGTGGACGAGGCAGGCTTGTTTGAGCCGGCAAGGCAAGCGCCCAGGGCGGCATGGGATGAGGCGGAGGAGCCAAAGTCGTCCCCTGCGTGGCCGGGCAAGGAGGAGGAGGGAGCGGGCGCGATGAACCTGGATGAGGTGGACGCGGACGTGGAGGTGGTGTGCCGCCCGCAGAAGAGGAGCAAGGACAGCAACATGCTTTCAGCAGAGGAGCCGGAGGGCGCGGAGGGGGTGTTCCACACGCGCAGCATGACCGTCACGTGCCACTGCTCCACGTGCAAGGGCGGCCGCGAGTTCACGCCCAGCCAGTTTGAGGTCCACGGCGGGCTGGGCTGCAACAAGCGCTGGCGCACCTCCATCTTTGTGAAGCAGAGCGACGAAGACGCAAGGGAGGGTGCGCGCCCCGTGGCTATCGGCGCCTGGCTCAAGGGCCTCTCGCTGGACAGCGACTTCCGGCGCTCGCTGCAGCGCCAGGAGCGCGACAAGCTCATGCCGCCAGGTGCGGCCAGCCAAATCCGCCTCACTCTGACCCCATGCCGCACCACACGGGGCGCCCGTGCCTGAGGAGGATGGCTGCGCCCCTGCAGGCTGGTCGGCAGAGTACTCGGACCAGAAGCAGGGCAAGAAGCCGTGCTTCCTGTTCAAGGGCACGTGCGAGACATGCGGGAAGATCAGGAGGTGAGCCCTCACCGTGAGCGGCCGGGGGCCGGGCGCACCTTCCCTCCCAGTCGCCTCTCAACCAGCGCGCGCTGCTGAGCAGCGTCATGTCCATGTCAAAGGGGCTTAACAGCACACCAAAACTGCCGAGTCGAGTTTCGCTAAACAACAGAGCGGAAGATCTGTTGCACCCTTATTATGTGGGGTGGTGTATCGGCGTTGCGTGGCGGGCTGAAGTAACGTGAAGTCACGCCACTTGATCCCGAAATTGGTGCATTTCCTGATGTTTCCCGGTCATGTCATCTGCATGCGGGAGCTGGCCGTGCGTTGCTTAAAAGGCTGACTTCTCAAGTTGAATATTCATACTAAAATAGCTGAGCTAGAGTTGGCTTGGCTTGGCATACTGAGCTGACCCCTAAACTTCATCCCGAGGGTCACTTCGCTTATTCGAACACAGTCGGGTTGATTACGCCATCATGCTGACGGACTGAATCAAGTTGAGATCTCCTGCGCTCAGCCATGGGGCTGAGCCCACCCCTTCCGTGCCCCCTGTCACTGGCGCAGTGTGGACCGCCGCGAGCACATGGACAAGTTTCTGAGCAAGCACCGCCACAACCCGCACTGGGCCGGTCTCACCGTGGACAGCTTCCCCTGGAACATGCGCAACACCATTCTGGACAAGGCGGCCGCGGCCAACACCGAGATGCCGGCCAAGCACAGCATGGACACGGGGCGCGACTCCCCCAAGGTCGACCCCCCCCCCCCCCCCCCCTTTCTCTTCTCACTCCTCGGGGCCACATGCGCCATGCTGGCACCGCCCAGAATGACGCGAGGTCCAGCGCAATGCCCTCACGGATCGCCCCGGGCGTCGCGCAAAGCTCAATGACTGCGTTGATTCTTAATTGAGCCGCTCGTCTGCGTGGCGCAGGACGAGGCGAAGCCCGGCCGCGATCCGCGTTACAGCGCGAGCACCAGCCGCGGCTTCGACGCTGACGATGCCGACGACGGCGGCGGCTCGGACGACATGGAGCCAGGCGAGGCGCGGGGCGGCGTGCGCTACCGCCCCAGCGAGCTAGACGGCGACGAGATGAACGACGCCTCGCAAGGTGAGCGCGCATGCCCTGCTCTTTTTAATTCGGCGCCGGGCTCCGCCTGACTTCGAACACGCACCACCTTCGCGACCACAGCGGCAGATGTCATGTGGCGCTACATAGCGCAGGCACTGCCCCCACACTGTTGGAGACTTGGGGTATTCAAGAGGCTTGCAATTTAAGCCCCCTGCATCAGGGGAACATCGGCCACGTGAGTGGGACACCGACTTGACTCTATAGTCCAGCCTTGTCGAGTAGGCTGTGTGTCCAAGAGGTCCTCGTGTATGGTGGCATGTCCTCCTATGCTGAGCCTCCCCCCTCCCTCCCCTCCCCTCCCCTTCTTTGGCCACCAGGCGGCTCGCCCGTGGATGGCGAGCTGCGCTGCCGGCAGTGCGGCACAACGCAGTCGCCCCAGTGGCGCAACGGCCGCACGATGTGCAACGCGTGCTACCTGCGCAGCCGCAAGGACAAGCTGGCCCTGGGCAAGCGGCGCTCCACCGCGCCCGCGGGCATCAAGTTTGCGGTGGACGGTGACGGGATGCCGTACGGAGCGCCGCTGCAGCGGCGCCCCACTCCCACGGGGCTGCCCTGGCCGCTGGGGCACCTGGCCAACTCGGCGGGGCTGTCGCCCGGGCGGCCGGGGCTGAGCGCGCTCGGCGGTGCGCCCGGCGCCGGCGGGAGCGGCGGCTTCCACAACCCGAGCGCGATGCCGCCGGCGCCGGGCCACTCCTCGCTGGCCAGTCAGCTGGCGCAGCGCCACAAGTTTCGCCGCACGGACAACTTCTTGGCCAGCATGTACCCGCACCCGATGGCGGGGCTCCTGTCCGGCGGGCCCCCTGCCGCGGTGTCCGGTCGGGGTCCCTCGCCCCGCTCCATCGAGGACTTTCTGCAACATCAGGCGGCCGCCGCCGCGGCGCGCGAGCGCCTCGCCTCCGGCAGCAACACCTCGCCCCACGGCCCGGGGGCGCCGGGGCCCGAGCGCGGGCCGCGGCTGCCCCTGGAGCGCGAGCACCCCTCCAGCCCCCCGCGCAAGCCGACCTTCAGCGCGGAGGAGAGTGTGCTGCGGCAGATCGCCGCGATGGACGCCGGTGTCGCCGAGTCGCTGGGGCAGTGCGCCGCGGCGTTTGCGGAGGCGCGCTGCAACGCACGGGACCAGGGCTACGAGGAGGGCAAACAGGTGCGCCGACGTCGTCATCAGGGCTGTAGGGTTTCAATTCAAGATATTTGCGTGGCGGTGTACTGCATCGGGTCCTTTTAGTCTTAGTTCGTCAATTCTTTCGACAGCGTAACGGGGCGGTAGCTCGCACCGTTCTATCTAATGACTCATTTACATAGGGCTTCTGCCCCAAGAGCTCCCCCGGTCGTCGTCATATGCTGCATACATTACGACTTCATACATATATTAGCAGCTCTAAACTGTATACTTTGCCACTAAATACAACGGAAAACGGTTATGCACTTATTAAATCAGAATCTTTGGGCCTTCGCACTTGTTGGAGATACATGCGGTGATTCTCTTAGGTTGAGGAAGGAGAAGTCTGCGGCCGCAGTTTAGGCTTAACAAGGGTGGAAACGTTCGCTGATGTTGGCCGGCTGCGCCCGCTCAGGTTTGGAAGAGCCGCGTGAGCCAGATGTTGGCGGAGGGCAGCCTGCCGATGGAGGAGGAGCTGCGCATGCCGGCGGAGCTGGCGGAGGCGGTGGGCGAGGAGCAGGAGCGGCGCCTGGAGCAGAGCCTGCGCAACTTCTGCGCGGGGGTGATGCAGCGCTGGCGCGCGGCGCAGGTGCACTCCGTGGAGGCGGCGCACCACGAGGGGCAGCGCATGGCGCGCGAGGACGTGAAGAAGCGCATGTTTGAGATCATGAAGGGGGAGTAGGCCGCGCCGCAGGGAGCCCATTCGTGGCGCATTCGACGACCCCCGCCGGGCGTGCCGCTCAAAAGGCCGGCTACACGCATCAAGGCAGAAGTCCACCAAGCCCTTCCCTGTACCTTTTGAGGCACATTTAATACCCCTCGCACGGCCTCCTGGTCTGCCACCTTCCCCAACGGCAGAGCGGCACACCGTTGCCCAGCCGCTAGCCTAGTCCCCCCCCCCCCCCCCGCACACACACCTACATACATGCACGTACATACACACACACGCGACCATCTTCCCCCCATGTTCCAGGCGACCGACACTGTTAAGCTACTAGCACCAGCATGATACGTAGAAGCGCGCTTCCGGAGATTGTAATATTCACTCAACTCGTGACAGTGACTATGGGAAGGCTCGGCGGCTCTCTCCAGTCCTCTGCGGCAGTACTCCCGCCCCCCTTCTCACTTATCCTTTATGGGACCCATCATCATGAAATTTGCGTATGTGATATATCTGATGAATACACTACGTGTCTGTACTACATGCCCAGTGAATTGGGGCTTTTCAAATCAATATCCCTTGAATGTACGTTGCCCCAGCTCCAAAGTTTTCCACTCGGTAGCAACGAGGCAGGGCCTTGCAATGTACGTTTCGCACAGTTTCGTGTACAGAGGAGGGCTTCGTTTTGTTTAACAATATTAGAGCCTATCAAAATTTGTATTTGTCTCAAATCCAATGTGAAGTTTTGGCTTTCATGCACTAGACGAATACGGGGGGTTTCGGAGCATTATCCGCAGTACGCGCGAACAAGCCCTGTTGGTTTCAACGCGAAACCCTAAACCACCACTACAGGTACTGGTTTCTATAGGTACTGCTGCTCGAGAACCGCGCGCGAAATGTACCACCGTACATTATCTTGCAACTCGTGTTAATTTACTACCATACGACGACATAACGTAACTACTGAAGCATAGTATCGGTAGTATCAGAAATAATGACAATATCTCAGAATACTAGGAATCATGTACTACGGACGAATGCAGGCCTCCTGTTCGTCATGTATTGGGCGAGCCCGCCGTGATGAGCAGATGGCAGCTGCGCGAAAATGACGAAATTGATTTAAAAAAGCGAGTGCTGACTTGCTACCCCTTTCCGCCGCCAATAAAACTGAGCTGTTCTGAGGGCTCATCTGGGCTGTTGCCCGCGAGCAGCAGGACGGCCTCTGCTCCCGTGTGACGGTAGGTGGATGCTTCGTTGTACGTTTCCAAGCCCTTCCCTCTTCCGAGACTCAACTTTGCGGAAATATATATGGGGAATGGGGCAAGATTATAGCGTAAACGGTAGAGGCCACTATACTTCACTTATGACTCACTGAAAATGGGACAATTTACTAGCTTTAAACCCTGTGCAGGTTTTTAGGGTTCGCGTGTACTGGCACAAAGTACATGATCACTTGGTGGCGGCGGAACGAGGCAGAGGCGGCGGGTCGAGGCAGGTTCTCCGAAGGTAGGTAGGTAGGTAGGTTGCCGCGAAGTCGAGGCAGTTCTCCGCCTCCCACACCTGTCTAACAGTTCTCGCGGAAACAAGTAGGAAGTAGGGCTGCGGGGTCAGTATGGGTTCCCCCTTGCGGGCTATACACGAACTTCGCGCTGCACTTGGGGAGGTGCGGGAACTCATTCAAGATCATGAGGGAATGTTGAGTAGGGAAGTTCTCGAGATGGCAACAAGTTGTATCGGGTCTGCCGTCGGGTATGCCCGTCTCCTCGCGTTGGGCAGCCTTGCGTGATGTTGCGACCTTGGGAGAGTCGTTAAGGGGGGGTGGCCAGCGCCCCCCTGCGTCTTTGGCCGAAGTAGTGGCGTCTGAGGGTGCCGCAGGCAGCCCCGGTATGCAAGGCAGCGCTAAGCGTTCCGACACGGCATTTGCAGGGGTCACACGGCCCACCCGGCTGGGGCTGAGGTACAACCACACCATATCGGTCACTGGCTTCCTGCCGAAGACGGCCACACTGAATATGCCGACTACAAAGCGGTCAAGTCGGTAATCTCAGGCCTCTACTAATTGGCGGTTCTTGTATGCCTCGGCGGCTACAAAGGTATGCTGCCCCTCCTCAAACAATTTCCGCGTGCGGGTAGCAGTCACGTGCGGTTGAACCAACGGATACATTGCAGCAAGGCCGCCCACCTTGCGACTGGCGTCGCTTCTTTTGAGGCCGGTTGCGACTATGCGGCAGCAAGGCGAGGGGGTACGTCGCTCGTGCAGCTAGCAGTCGGGGGGATGTGGGTAGGTTGAACGCGCGATGGCGACATATTTAGCAAGCCATAAAAATGCAAAGGTGGACATTCAACAACATTATGTCGCAGCAAGGCCGACCACCTTGGCGACGTGTGTCGCTTCTTTTGAGGGCGGCTGCGACTCGTTGGCGGCGGGCGAGGAGATGCGTCGCTTGTGCCAGCTTTTGCACTCGGGGGCTGTGGGTCGAATGTGCGATGGCGACATTATCTTTACCAAGCCGAAAACTGAAACAGCCCAGCATAGCCTTACCTCGCAGAAAGGCCGCCCACCTTGGCGACTCGCGGCGCCTCTTGCAAGCCGGCTGCGACTCGTCGGTAGCAAGGCGAGGTGGTGCGTCGCTCGTGCCAGCTTTTGCACTCGGGGGCTGTCGGACGAACGTGCGATGGCGACATAATTAGCAAGTCGGAAACTAACTGAAACAACCTAGCATAGCCTTACAGCATCGCAGTAAGGTCACCCACCTTGGCGACTCCCGGCGCCTCTTGCGAGCCGGCTGCGACTCGTCGGCAGCAAGGCGAGGGGGTGCGTCGCTCGGTGGCTGTGGGTGGAACGTGCGATGGCGACAAAATTAGCAAGTCGGAAACTACAGGAGCCCATATCCCATAGCCTCACATCACAGCAAGGCCGTCCACCTTGGCGACTGGCGTCGCTTCATTTGAGGCCGGCTGCGACTCGTCGGCAGCAAGGCGAGGGGGTGCGTCGCTCGGGGGCTGTGGGTCGAACGTGCGATGGCGACATAAGTAGCAAGCCATAAAAATGCAAAGGTGGACATTCAACAACATTATGTCGCAGCAAGGCCGACCACCTTGGCGACGTGCGTCGCTTCTTTTGAGGGCGGCTGCGACTCGTTGGCGGGGGCGAGGAGATGCGTCGCTTGTGCAAGCTTATATTTGCACTCGGGGCTGTGGGTCGAATGTGCGATGGCGACATTATCTTTACCAAGCCGAAAACTGAAACAGCCCAGCATAGCCTTACCTCGCAGAAAGGCCGCCCACCTTGGCGACTCGCGGCGCCTCTTGCAAGCCGGCTGCGACTCGTCGGTAGCAAGGCGAGGTGGTGCGTCGCTCGTGCCAGCTTTTGCACTCGGGGGCTGTCGGACGAACGTGCGATGGCGACATAATTAGCAAGTCGGAAACTAACTGAAACAACCTAGCATAGCCTTACAGCATCGCAGTAAGGTCACCCACCTTGGCGACTCCCGGCGCCTCTTGCGAGCCGGCTGCGACTCGTCGGCAGCAAGGCGAGGGGGTGCGTCGCTCGGTGGCTGTGGGTGGAACGTGCGATGGCGGCATAATAATTAGCAAGCCGGAAACTACATGAGCCCATAACCCATAGCCTTACATCACAGCAAGGCCGTCCACTTTGGCGACTTGCGTCGCTTCATTTGAGGCCGGCTGCAACTCGTCGGCAGCAAGGCAAGGGGTTGTGTCGCTCGTGCCAGCTTTTGCAATTGGGGGCTGTTGGGCCGAACGTGCGATGGCGACATAATTAGCAAGCCGAAAACAACAGAAGCCCAGGATAACCTTACATTGCAGCAAGGCCGCCCACCTTGGCGACTGGCGTTGCTTCTATTAAGGCCGGCTGCAACTCGTCGGCAGCGGGGGCAGGGAGTGCGTTGCTCGTGCTAGTTTTTGGAGTCGGGGGCTGTCAGTCGAACGTGTAATGGCGCCATAATTAGCAAGCCGTATAAAAATACAAAGGTGCACCACAACATTATATCGCAGCACGGCCAACCCCCCCCCCTCTCCACCCTGCCCTCCATCCCGCCTTTTCCGCATCTCTTACAATGGGCATGGTGGTTGTCGCGCCTTTAGCCTCCGAGCCGCTGGCATCCGGCACGCCGTCACCACCGCCTAATGCTAGCGCCAGTCCAGAGAGTGTGTCTGCCGACGCGCCGGCTCCCTGCCCGCCGCTCTCCCCCGCGTGGCTATCGCTAGGCGTAGGCAAGCCCTCAGCCGCATCGCCAGCGGCAGCCGCCAAACTCGGCGACATGTCTGCCGCTGGCGGGCCCTGCCCCTGACCCGCCACTTACTGCGTATCGGCCCAGCTAGGTCCAATGGCCAGGGCCGCCACGCGACGAGAGCGTTTGGCATGCGGGTTAGGAGCAGCGCCGCGAGGGGGTTCGTCGCTCGGGCCAGCTTTTGCGCTTGGGGTCTGCGGGGGCCAACGTGCGATGGCGACTCAATTAGCATGCCGTAAAAGTAACAAGTGCGCAACGGCAACAAAGGTGCAGCGGGTCCAACCCACCTTGGCGACATGAGGCGCCCCTGTCGAGGCCGGCTGCGACTCGGGAGCAGCGCTTCGAGGGGGTGCGTCGCTCGGGCAAGCCTCTGCGCTCGGGGTATGCGGGGCCAACGTGCGATTTCGACTCTATTAGCGAGCCGTAAAAGTAATAGGTGCGCAATGGCAACACGTGCAACGGGGCCAACCCACCTTGACGACTCGCGTCGCCCTTGTCGAGGCCGGCTGCGGCTCGGCAGCAGGCACGCGAGGGGGTGCGTCAACACGACTGCCATACAACACGACTGCCACTCCGAGTACCAGGTCACCCAGGCGCGCATTGTCGCGTATACCAACAGTAGGCGAGGATTGCTGCCCCAACCTTGTCGCTTCTTGCAAGCCGTCCACAGAGTTTGTTGTCGACTGAAGTGCGTTTCTGCGGGCGACAATGGGGTTTCCTGCGACTGCGACGAGTCCAGAAGGTGCCGGCAGTGCAGCCACCTTTATCTATGGCGGGCACTTTTGCATACATCACCAGGGTCTCAGGCTCCGCTGCGCCCGGCACCACTTCAGCGGTGCCCACCCCATAGTAGAGCTGGCGATCCTGCGCTCCGCCCTCTTCCTCACGTCCTGAGGAACGATGGACCAGGACCGCGGCGGCTTGACTGCAGCGGATGAGACGGACTTGTGCGGTGCTCCGGGGGAGGTGGGTGAAGAGGCAGTGACGGGAGTGGCAATAATCGGCGGCGGGATCGCTCCTCACGGCCGCGCTTGGAGCCAGCACCACCCGGCCCGCGTTTGCCCTTGCCTTTTCCCCCTTTTTGCTTCTCCCGGCCTGCACAGGCGTCACCAAAGGATTGCCGCAACTGTGAGCAAACTGTGAGGGTCGTTCGGGCCTTTTGCAGCGGGGGCAGCGGGTGCGTCGCTCGTGCCAGATTTTGCAGTCGGGAGGTATGGGTCGAATGTGCGATGGCGTCTACATAATCAGCAAGTCGGAAACTAAAAAAACCCAACATAGCCTTACATCGCAGCAAGGCCGCCCACCTTGCGACTGGCGTCGCTTCTTTTGAGGCCGGTTGCGACTCGCCGACAGCAAGGCGAGGGGGTGCGTCGCTCGTGCAGTCCGGGGGGGGGGGTCGAACGCGCGATGGCGACATATTTAGCAAGCCATAAAAATGCAAAGGTGGATAACATCATTATGTCGCAGCAAGGCCGCCCGCCTTGGCGACGTGCGTCGCCTCGGTTGAAGCCGGCTGCGACTCGTCAGCATCGGGCGAGGGGATGCGTCGCTCGTGCAAGGTTTGGGACTCGGGGGCTATCGGTGGAACGTGCGATGGCGGCATAATAATTAGCAAGCCGGAAACTGCAAAAGCCTAGCTTAACCTTACATCGCAGCAAAGCCGCCCACCCTTGCGACTGGTGGCGCATGCGAGCCGGCGGCGACTCGTCGGCAGCAAGGCGAAGGGGGTGCGTCGCTTATTGTGCCACGTTTTGCACTCGGGGGCTGTGGGTGGAACGTGCGATGGCGACATAATTAGCCAGTCGAAAACTAAAACAGTCTAGCATAGCCTTACATCGAAGCAAGGCCGCCCACCGTGGCGACTGGCGTCGCTTCATTTGAGGCCGGCTGCGACTCGTCGGCAGCAAGGCAAGGGGGTGCGTCGCTCGTGCTTTGCAATCGGGGGCTGTGGGTCGAACGCGCGATGGCGACATAATTAGAAAACAACAGAAGCCCAGGACAGCAACATTACATCGCAGCAAGGCCGCCCACCTTGGCGACTGGCGTTGCTTCTTTTGAGGCCGGCTGCAACTCGTCGGCAGCGGGGGCAGGCGGGAGTGCGTTGCTCGTGCTAGTTTTTGGAGTCGGGGGCTGTCAATCGAACGTGTAATGGCGACATAATTTGCAAGCCGTATAAAAATGCAAAGGTGCACCACACTACCACAGCATTACATCACAGCACGGCCACAACCTCCCCCCCCCCCCCCCCCCCCCCCCCGCCCCCCGCCCCCTGCCCTCCATCCCGCCTATTCCACAGCTCTTACCGTGAGCATGGTGGTTGTCGCGCCTTTACCAGCCTCCGAGCCGCTGGCATCCGGCACGCCCCCACCCCCGCCTAATGCGAGCGCAAGTCCACAGGGTGTGGCTGCCGACGCGCCGGCTCCCTGCCCGCCGCTCTCCCCAGCCTGGCTATCGCTATGCGTAGGCCAGCCCTCGCCCGCATCGCCAGCGACAACCAAGCTCGGCGACATGTCTGCCGCTAGCGGGCCCTGCCCCTGACCCGCCACTGACTGCGTATCGGCCCGGCTAGGTCCAACGGCAAGGGCCGCCACGCGACGAGAGCGTTGGGTGGGGGCACGTCGAGCAGACGCAGCCCTTGGTCGAGCGGGTCGGGCGGACCGGCTGGCAGACTCTCGAGAGGGTGGCCGCGTGCGGGGGGGAAGCGGGGGGGGGGGGGGGGGGGGGTTGCTAGGCACCTCCATCGCGATGGGACCTACCCCAGCCTGCATGGCAGTAACCGATAGCGTGAGCTGCAAGTCTCTATAGCTGCCTACTCACCAGCCGTGCAGACCTACGCCGAGGGTAGGCGGAGTCCATTCATGTCACGAATCCGGGAGTTCGTGCCTTTTTGTGTAAGTTAAGACCCTGCATGCCTGTGTCGCGTGGGAACCTTTCCTATGAATAGTCGCTAACTGTCTGCCACGGCCCGGTTTGGGTTCTA
The DNA here is from genome assembly GCA_006384855.1 of Tetraselmis striata. NCBI lineage: Eukaryota > Viridiplantae > Chlorophyta > Chlorodendrophyceae > Chlorodendrales > Chlorodendraceae > Tetraselmis > Tetraselmis striata. The sequence goes on along the minus strand of VCJN01001191.1, from coordinate 39,957 downwards.
GGCAGCCTTGCTTGGCGGTGGTGGAAAGGTATACTAGTAAAGACTAGTAGTACTGCGCAGCCCCCCCTCCACTCGAGTGGGCGGGATAAGGGATAGTGGCGGCGACGGCGAGTACAGTACTTTGCGCTGTATATGTATGTCTGTAGTACATTGTTTGGCGCGTGAGCTAGTAAATTGTCCCATTTTCAGTGAGTCAAAAGTGAAGTATAGTGGCCTCTACCGTTTACGCTATAATATTGCGCTTTTCCCATATATATATGATGTGCTGATGTACTTTTACACCTACTCCGGACGGTAGAACAGAAAAATACACGTCCGATACGGTGCCAGATAATCGCCGCTGGCCTCACCTTTGCTGAGCAGTGCTATAAATTCGCGGGGCTCATGCGAGTGCCACCTACATCTGGCGCTGAATTTGCTACATGTGGCTTGCTGAGAAATGCCCACGGGCACTGGCATACGATCCAGCGGGTCGGCGCAGGTTTTGGTATCGACTCTACTAGTATATTGATCGGTTCCAACCGTCTTATGACTCATTTGGCTCTTTGGGAATAGGGCACACGGTCGCAGTGCTTGCAGAATCAAAAGGGGACGCCGGGGGCACCAAACCGGACCGCCGTTGCGGCGATTGAGCGAGAGAAGGCTCAGGAGGTCATTATGGCGGCAAGAGAAGCGGCGGCGTAGTAACATTATTTCTCAGCCATGTAGACTGCAGATATTCTGCTTCCTTGTGGTTTACAGGTCGATTGTGCTTGCCATCCTGAGCCACACCAGTGCACATCAGCCCCAACCCACTTCCGCCCCCTACCAAACCCCATGTTTAGCACAACCGCCTCCGTTTAGGCGGCTGTGGCTTACCCCTACCGTATCATGAGTCCCGGCCCCATTGATATTGTCAGTGAAGTCCCCAATAAAAAACAACCGCCTGAATGGAGGCAATCACTAGTTCAGTACGCATTATTATTGGTATGCATTATTATTGGTATGCATTATTATTGGTGGTCGCGATGATGGATCACCTAAGTGGTAGAAAACTGCCAGTAAACATCCGAGATCCTGAAATTGGATGTCCGGAGTCCCTGCAATAGAAATGAACGATGACGCCACCACCCGCCCCGCGTTTTGGACATTGATTGGAGTGTGTTTGGAGGGCATATGGTCGGTGGCTCCATGATATGGAGGTTTGTGCGCTGTACCGGCATCATGATCTCAGGGACCACAACCGCCTGCATTTAGGAGGATGTCTCGGTCTTCCAAGGACTGCATGCTACGGGCACAGCCGACCCTATGCGGGTTCCTGTAGTCGGGTCGTGAGACAGCTGGCCTGGTTTGCCCAGGAGCAAAGTTGTTACAAATTCGAATTACAACTGGTGTTTGTGACTCGCTGTGCATAATTTTAGATTGCAAACAATTAAAGGAATTAAGGTTGGGACGCGGGCGAGGGTGGTCGACCCTTCCGATTCTGTCCACATATTGGGTTGTGCCAAGAACACAAAATTGAGGCTGCTGGTATTTGGTGGGCAGTGTATTTCAATGAAACAAGAAACCATCAGCACTACCCGTGCGTGCGCGCCGCCCCGTTCACAGGGGCTTGCGCTGCACGCGGTTGGTGCCGCGGTAGCTCGGGCGCAGGACGTAGCCCTGGTTCTGAACGCGCATCGCCGCGGACGTCGAGCGCGGCGGCACGCCGACTTGCTCCTCTCGGGTGCGCGCGATCGCGTGCCCTGGCTGGGCGTGCGGTCGCCGCGGAGCCGAGAGGAGAATGTCGGCCTCGCCGCCGCCCTCGCCGAAGCCGCCGCCGGTCGCGCTGCCAGCCGCTCTGGGTGCCGGCAGCGACGGGGGCGACGGCGAGTGCGCGTCGCCGCCCGCCGCGCTACCGGGTGACGCCAGCTGCACCATGGCGCTGGATGATTCCTCCTCGGAGCCGTCGAGGTCGAACAGGACCAGGTCGTCGCCGCCGTTGGCGCGACCTGCGGGCGTCGCGAGAGGAGCAGCTGAGAATCACACCGGGCGCCCCGCTATGCTGGCACAGCCAAGGGGGCGTTTGCGGAAGCAGCGCATTTCGCCAAGTTATGATTGCGGACTCGCGGCGTGTGCCAGCGGTCGGCCGCTATTGCCGAGCGGCCACATCAAAACGAGCCGCTGCTCCAGGCAGACGCGCCGCGATGGCACTGTTATACGTATTCGTACGCCGAGTTACGAACCCAAACACAGGCCTGGGGCGCCGCTCGCTCGACGGCTCGACGGGCGCCGCACGACCGGGCCGGCCGAGGGGGGGCGTCAGCAAGCGCGCTAATGCTTCCCACCGATACGAACTTCCAAATACAATACAAACTTCCCTCGAATACATAGAGTGCCGCACACTGCTCGGCAGTCGCCCCCTCTCGCCTTGTCAGGTAGTAGGGGTCGTATATACGGTTATTGGAGTGTTGCCAGTGGCGCTACTATTCTAAGTCTCTACCCATCTGCAGCGTCGATAAGTAGCGAGGGCCGCTAATCGCGGCACCCACGCTGCAGTGATAACGGTGTGAGTGGCAAGCGAATATCAACTTTGCAGTGTACAATAGCGCTGCTAGTGGGGGAATGGTCCCCGCAGAGGACTTAACACAAGTTGACTTTATCTTGCGCAGAGTACCAAGCAGATTTCAGAAACCCCGGATAGCGTTCGCCGAAACCGCCGACATTCGCGGCATCTATCCATAAATGAAGCGCGCGCATGAATCAGTCGGTGGTCGAGCTCGCAACGACAGTACCGATGTCGTGAGAATCGGCCCTTCGACTCACTCATGCCCTCCCTCCCGGTTATTCATGACGTCGAGGCCTCCGGGGTGTTTACCGTTTGATGTGCGCGACACGGACGGCCCGGAGCCCGGGCGCGTGTAGAACACTGCGACGTGCTCTTCCCCCCCAGCTCCGCACGCCTTGGCGGTCCCGTCCTTGTACATCTGCGCGGGGAAGGCGAGAGAGGTCGAAGTATTGGGGGGGGGGGGGGGGGGGGAGGCAGTCAGTATGGCAGAAATCGATTGATATTGTCGGAAGAGGGGAAACCGAAACAGTAGAAAGCACGTCCACTGTTACGGAATTCTCGACGTGGTGCAGGAACGATTACGGGATCCGCGAACACATTTTATTTCGGGAGTATTACGTGCGGGCTTCAGGGGGGGGGGGGACCTCGCGCAGCGGGAGGTTGTACAGCTCGGTGAGCTCGCCGTTGCCCATCTGCGGGATGCTGATGGGTAGCCCCACCACCATGTGCCGCTGCGGCTGGTCTTGCTGCCCCCTGCCCGCACCGGCTTGCCACGCCGAGCCGACCTGTTTCGAAGCGGAAACGGATGAGCCGACTTCCGGCACGCAGGGGCCGAGGACAATGCATATCGTCAGGAGGTAGGGGTCGATACGAGTACGAGTGGCGGGCACACGTACTACCTGCTCCAGGTCGAGCGAGGGCCTCTCGGCGCTTGCGCGGCTGCACGCCGCAGCCGTCCGGCGACGTCGCCGGCTGTGCCGCGTATTGTACAGCCAGATGCCGACGCCGGCGGCCAGGGCGACCACCAAGCCTGCGCGAAGCGAGAATATCATGGCGGAGATCAGACGGACGTTGGTGGATCAGCCGAGACACGGCGCATGCAAGTCGTAGCGGCAGGCGCGCGGTGGGCGCAAACTCATCTCGATACATCAACCCACAAAAGAACTCACCCATTCATCGTTGTTCCATGGGGCTTATTTTTACCCGTAATAACATGAAATTGGCAACGATTGCACAGTGCAGGCGGGAACAAGTTGTATTGCCTGTTATGCTCGTGCACTTTGGTACTTCCGACATGATTATTGTCGATCGCCGTCGACTCGTAACCACATACACAGGCTGCTGCAGATGGGTAGCCTCCTGAAACGGATACCAAGGCGGCGAAGAGAGCCGGGGGGTGTGGCAAAAGGGGGGGGGGGGGGGGGGGAAGCACCTGCGGCAAGGCCGATGGTCCACAGGAAGTCATCGCCGGTGGTCTCGTCGATGACGGCGGGGCTCTCGTTGCCGCTTTGCGCCCCGGTGGCGCAGCCGCCCGCAGGGCAATTGAGCACGCTCATCACCTGGAAGTCGTTCAGACCCATCGCTGCGGCGGCGGACGTGACGCGGCTGGCGAGTGCGCGCTGCATGTCCGACTGCGGGAACAAGCCAGACCCGAAGGGGGGGGGGGGGGGGGGGCGGTCAGCGACTCGGCCCTGTATGCGTCGGCCCGTACGTGAACAATATGGGAAAGGACGAACAGGTAGTTCCCCGGCGAGGCGCGGCACCTTTCGGAGGAGCACGAGGACATCCGTGGGCGACACGCGTTCCTCCACGCCCTGCGCTCGACATCGACACACGTGAGGCCAGGTCCGCCGGCCCGGCTGCGCCAGTCCTGGTCGCGGCGTGGGTTGGGACACACGGACGCCAGCTGCCACGCTGCGGGGCACCGTACCTCGTTAATCAGGGCGAGAAGGTCCGCCTGCGCGTGCGCGACCACGCCAAGCATGCACGCCACGCGCAGGCGCGCCTCCGTGACGAGCGACTCCGCCGGCGGCAGCCCCGCCAGAAAGTCTAGGCGCGCGGGGTTGCCGATGCCGAGCGCGAGGGCGTCGATGCGCGCCGCCAGCTCCGACGTCGCCACCGCCGCGGCGGCCGTAATGGCGCTGCCCGCAAAAGCGCTGCGCGTGGTGGCGCGCGTGGCGTTGAACACGCGCTGCAACTCCGACACCCTGCGATCGGCGCGGCCAACATACGCTTGAGGACGCTCGCGAGTGTCGAGTCTCCAGCAGCCTTGCAAGTCAACGGCCACCACCGCAAGCAGTGCTTCCCAGCCCCGCCACTGCCATAGATTCACTGAAACCCCTATCCCCCTCTGCAGCTATGATACCAATATGCACAGTACGGCGAGGGGAATTAGAAACCGGCTGTTGCAGTCGCTACGTCGGATTGTTGGATTTTTGAATTATGCGCACAGCAGCGCCATTTGCTCTAGAAAAGAGGCGGCGGACAGAGGGTCTGGTAGGCCGGTTCGACGTCCAGTTCGGACAGTGGAGCGCCCCCTTCAAGACTTTGCGACATATTCAAGCTGCGGCCGGCCTTGCTCAAAAGCACACGCAGTCGCTACCTCATCGCGGCGCAACGCAGGTACATGCGGGCATGCGAAGTTTGACATGTGCGAGCGTCGCCTTTGGCGCGGAGGGTGCCGGCCGGCGTTGCGAGGATCGCATTTCTTTCGACGGGGGAGTATATATTCGGACAGCACAGCCTTGCGGGGGGGATTGAGACAGTGGTTCAAAAGGAAACATTGGGGCGCTCACGTCGTCAGGGTGGTTGCCCAGCTCCGCGAGATGACCAGCACCTCCGCGCTGCCACCATCGGTGGCGTTGGCTGGGCCGCTGTCCGGATCCAGCGGCCGCACCTCCACCATCAGGCCTGCAGCAGGCGGGGCGCCGGTGCGTGAGCCGAAAAATTTCCGCCAGGGCACACACAGGGAGGTAGGGGCGCGGCCCCTCGGACTCACCCACGATGGCGCGGACGGCGTCGCGGTAGCCGATCGCGGCCTGCTCGGTGCCGCTCTGTGACGCGCCCATCAGACCCGCCGCCTGCATGGCCGTCACGTGCAGCTTCGCCACGATGGCCAGGGCGCGCAGCGCCATGGGATTGCCCTGACCAGCAGACACTCGGCTCAGCTCGGTACACACGCATCTTGTCGCTCGGCCATGACCAGGACCAGGACCATGGCCTATACCCGCACTGCATTGGCGGGCCACGGCGTAATGTGTCGTAGCTTGAAGCAAATTCGTTATGTTGTCACAGTTAGTCGCGATTGTGTGATGGCGGCGCCCATGACAACACTCGACACGCAACTCGCCAATTGAGCCTCAGTCACTGCATACCGGGCCGAGACTCCAACTCGTTTAACGGGTCGACGAGGAGCGTCCCCCCGGACTAGAAGGGAACTCGTCGAATCATGTCGAGCAATCCCTCAACGATGACGACGACGACGATGGCAACGGCGATGGTGCTCCATAGGGCGACAGCGTGCTGGTGGCGGCGGTGGGGCGACAGCGGAAAGGGCGTACCTCCACGGCCGCGCCCATCACGTCGTCGGTGCCGATGCGCAGCGCGTCGACAAACTCGGCCCACCGCACGCGGTAGCCCTGCACGTGCACCGGCAGAGCCATGTCCAGCCCCAGCACCGCCAGCTTCACCAACCCTTCCGCGAGCCGCCAAGCGCCTGCGTCGATGCGCATGCCCACCGCGCCGTCCGGCAGCGCCGCCTCAGCCGTTGCCGTCACCAGCTGGGTCAGCGCGTCCAGTGTGGCCGACCTGCGTACCGCAGGGGTCGACGGATCGTGGGCCTCGTGTGACGGGCAGCCGGCAGACGAGACAGATGGCACGGCGAGAAATAACGCGACGCGGGAGGGCATGCCACAGGACATGGTTCGAACGACAAGGCACGGCCCAAAAGCCACTGCGCGGCACCATAGGGTGTTGGCGATGTCGACCGAGGGCAACATGGAAACGCACAGCATCATAGAAACGATTTGTGAGATCGCGCGCTCGTCGCTTCGACATCACCACTCGGGACAACCTAGATGTTGCGGACACAACTCCGACGGAGCACAACTCCCAAAGCACAGCGTTCCGCTTGACAGTACTAGCATCCGCTTTGTCATTTGGGGGGGGGGGGGGGGGGAGAGGCGGCAGGAGGAGGGAGGGGGAGGGGGGGGGGGGGGGGGGGCTCTGCGCACTCATAGGTGTCGGTGCTGGCGGCGGCGGTGGTGCCCTCCTCCGGAAACGCCGACGGGAGTCGAGGGGAGCGGTTGTAAAGTGGCGCAAACAGCCCGAGCCCTGCAATAGAGAATCGAGCGAAAGGGCGGAAGCTCAGCGACGCGCCGGATCAGCCAGTCCACACGCCGCGGCCATCCAGCAACTCGGGGAAACTCACGACCAAGCATATTGCCGGGCGAGGACGGGGGGTTAGGGGGGGGTTGAAGGGGGTTGAGGGGGCTCACCGCTGGCGCGGTTGATGCAGCGCTCGGTGGGCAGCGCCACCAGCCGGCGGTTCCGCTGCTGATAGTCGGGGCCGCGCAGCGTGCCGGGGCGCATGAACATGGTGTCGTGGGGGATGAGAAAGCGGCCGCCCTGCGAGTAGGCACACAGCGGGTCAGGCCTGCCGCCCCCACGCGCGCCCGGCTACCACATAAGGCAGGTGGCGGGAGCGACTCCAGGCGCGTGGAATCAGAGCGCTTCTGACCTGATTAGGGTGTAAACAGCACTGGCAGCCGTGCTGCAAAGGTACGCCGGAGGCAGGGGGGGGGGGGGGAGGGGGGCAGCATTGCGGCTACCTCAAAGGACACGGCCTGCGCCTCGTTGCTGGCGGCGATGCTGTCCCCGTTGACGTCCATCAGAACCTCGCAGCCGGAGTACCAACCCGGCCCCAGGCGGCCTGACATGGTGGCAAACGGCATCTGCGGTGACAGCCGGCAGACGGGGTGAGAAGGGACGGGGGAGATATGCCTCGCGTGCCGGCCATTCTCATGCAGAACAGGCGACCTCGGCCACACAGTTGGTACCATTCGCATGCATATATATATATTATATATTATACATTACTATACAATTACATATACATATACATGTACATATACAATATACATATACCATATATATATACATATACATATACATATACATTACATATACAATATACATAACACATACCACATACACATACACTACAGATACAATACACATACACCATACACATATACATATACATATACATATACATATACATATACATATACATATACATATACATATACATATACATATACATAGTCATATACATAGTCATATACATAGTCATATACATATACATATACATAGTCATATACATAGTCATACACATATACATATACATATACATATACATATACATATACATATACATATACATATACATATACATATACACATACACATACACATACACATACACATACAGATACATATACATGTACATATACATACACATATACATATACATGTACATGTACATGTACATGTACATGTACATATACATATACATATACATATACATATACATATACATATACATATACATATACATATACATATACATATACATATCATATACATATACATATACATATACATATACATATACATATACATATACATATACATATACATATACATATACATATACATATACATATACATATACATATACATATACATATACATATACATATACATATACATATACATATACATATACATATACATATACATGTGTGTGTACGTATATAGTGACTCGGATGCACATTATGGTGTGGCTAGCCGTGGGTTAGCATTGACTGATAGCAGTGTGAACGTAGTAGTGTCATGTAGCAGAACAAGGCTCTGCATGACCCATGAATGACTCTCATGTCTTTTTGGTTCATGGCCTTTCAGTATATAGCGCACATCTCCCCCTCTCCCTCCCTCCCCCTCTATGAAGTGAATGTGTGAATGCTCCGTGGCAATGGGCTCGGGGCTCGCCGCAAGTCAGGCGTGTCACTAGTCGGGATCGGGGCGCCGAAACACTGGGTGCTTCAATGGCTAGGCTGACTGGTAGAGGTGGACCGGCGAGAGGCTGCTTCGCTTGGAGGCCGTGTAGTCGCGGCGAGCTAGCCCATCGTGAGTGCATGTGTGTGCGGTTGGAGACAGGGGGGTGGGGAGGGAGTGGGGAGGAGGGGAAGCGGGGGGGGTCACAGCTCACCTGCGAGGAGACGTACGACGCCGGTGGCGGCGGTGGCGGCGGGCTTGGTGGCGCCGGTGGCGGTGGAGGCTGGGGCGCCGGAGGCGAGGGGGGCGCCGGCGGCGGGGAGTCGCGCGGCTCGCATGTGCCGACTGCAAAGTTGCAGTACTCCTGGGTTGCGCAGTAGGAACCGGGAAAAGAGAGTACAAAGTTATAATTGGACGCACCAAGCATAAGTAACCGTAACGTTGTCCCATATGCACGTTTGAAAAACCGACAAACGGAAATTCCTAATTTGATAAGGCTTTTCTGATATACAATAATGAATGAAATCAGGAATTTCTTACTATAAAGTAAAATAAAGTAATATAAAGTAAAATATTATTTCTTACTATAAAGGAATTTCTTTTTTCACTTAAACCACATATACCGAATTCACCGATGGGCGTTGAGGGCACCGCTAACTTATCGGGACTCATTATGTGTTCAGAGTGACGAGTATCCAAGCAGCGGGCGCGACTCCGCACCCTCTCGCCGCAGTGCACGTCGAAGCCGCACTCCCGCTCCTCGCAGGTCGTCCCCGTGTAGCCCGGCCCGCAGCGGCAGGCGCCATCGTGGCCGCACGCGCCCGTGCCGGCACACGGCAGCCCGTTGGCGCCGGCGGGGCACTGCCCCCGGGCGCAGATGGCGGCGGGGTCGGGGCACGGGCCGACGCTCCCCTGGAAGCCGAGCGCAGGTAGTCGGCAGTGGCGGTTAATTATAGTTCACAGTTTGTCGGCCCGTCACGTGATATAAATTAGTCGGCTGCTTGGCCGGGAGGCGGTGGCAGGTCGGAATAAGGGGTCGTAAAGATGCCACCCCACCTGAAACCCAAACTCCTCCAGCGTGATGATGTCACCAGCGGGACACGCCTTGAAGCGGTCGCCAAAGTGCACAAAGAGGTTGCCCAGCGCGTTGCACGAGACGTTGAAGCAGCCCGCGCCCTGCGGCAGCCACACCGTGCTCGCCCCTCATCGACGTCGATGTCGGCGCGGCTCCACAGCGTGGACGGCAAACATGCCGCGTCGGCGCCGAACGCGCTTCCCCGAGCCTCCCAGATGCGGCGCTGCTCCAGCTGCGGTCGTGTACGGGCGAGAGGGGCGCACGGTTGGGATAAGCTCCTTGCACGAATGAGGTTGGGTGGGCGAAAGCGCAGAGAGGCGGGGGGGGGGGGGGGGGGGGGGGGGGGGCGGGGGCTTCCGCTGCCGGACTGCAGGTACCAGTAGGACTTTCGCGACGTTTGCCAGTTCACCGTGTGACCACCAGATGAAAATTGCACGCTACTTAAACTCATCCATCGGGCAAACCAATTTCAGCTCCAAAAACACAGATGTGGTTTCGATCGGCAATTCTTGAGCAACACAGCAGCCTGTTTGACAACAAGCCCACGAGTACAATAGAACGACCCCTTGCTGGTCATATATATGATAACAGTAGATGCAGGACCTCGACGTGGTTTTAGCTAGTCGCAAGGATACCGGCTTGATGAAAAGTGTTTACTGGGGTCTTTAATTGGAGTACCTATAATATAAAAACACTGAATTCCTAGGGTGAATAGTTGGACGCGCTCGAAAGCTATTATAACGCTACGAGCATATTGCAGTGCATGTTAAATATGCTGCAGAGCTACCAGTATGTCAACCCCCCCTGGGGGTTGGCCCACCTGCTCCTTGCTCATGTGCTCCTCCAGCGTCGCAACCAGGCAGGCGCCGACCAAGGTTGACGCGAACGGCAGCCGCGCAGGTCTCCATGTCAGGCGCCGTGCTGCACTGCCCCACCGCGTCGAGGGCGGGCGTGCAGCTGTACTGCTCGACCGTCTGGTAGTTGCCAGTGGCCGCGGAGCCGGCGGCCGGATTGTACATGCCCCGCGTGGCGGACCACAGCAGCGCGGGCGGCGCGGCGCACTGCAAGGCGGCCGGCACGACAGGCGCGGCCACGCCGTTGGAGGAGCAGGGCAGAGCGTCCGCAAACGCGCAGCCGAGTCCCGCGCCGTACGACAGCGGCCCGGCCCGCGAGTAGTCGGGCAGGTACCAGCCTGCAGGTTGAAAAGGTCACAGGGCAGCCAGTCACTCGCCAGCCAGGCACGCCTCTCCGCTGCTGGGGGGGTACGTATTCCGCGGCAGGTGACACAGCTCATGCCGAATGTAAATGGATTCGTGTAAACTAGGCGATTACATTAAGGCGTCGGAGTTGGCCAGGAAGGGTAGGATCAAAGGGGGAGGGGGGTACCCGAGTCCTCCAGCAGCGCGAGCGTCAGGTTGGACACGACATCGCCCAGCTTGGGGGAGCCCGCGCCCGCCATGAGCTCGCCCTGCATCTTGCGCGCCTCCCAGCGCACGTACGAGGGCGCCAGGTCCAGGTCGGACCGCTCCAGCTCCACGCGGGCAAGGCTGGGGCAGCCGAAGTGCGCGGAGGCGTGCTGGACGACGGAGGGGAGTGTCTGCCCAAGGCGAGGGAGAGACGGCACGGCTGTTCAGCAAGTACACCGGGGGGTGATGGCGCGATGCGCGGGCACCCACTCTCGAGGCTGCAGTCTCAATCACCCGGCGACAGCGCAGACAGGTGCCGCGGGGACGGGAAGCCTGCACCCCTCAAGGGTGCTGCTTCCTGAACGTGTGGCTGGTCATACAGATATACAAATCGTGACTGTTTGCTTATTGCTGCTCGTCTCTTTCAGTTTTGCCCATGTCGCTACACATGGCATACAACGGGCTCATTGGTGCCGTAATTTCATGGAATCGTGAGACGAAAGTATACACGAGACAGACACCCGCATGCACGAATGACTCAGAGACAATCCATGGCTATGCACCTATAATAATTAAAGAGAAACAATTCACGATGTGCCATATATATATATATATTAACGATATATATATATATATATATATATATATATGTGTGTGTGTGTGTGTGTGTGTGTGTGTGTGTGTAGTATGTAATTATTCAATATATACATATAAATTATACATGCATGTATATATGTTTGTGTGTCTTAATATATGTATACATACAGATGTAGACATATGATATAACATTATCATATGATATAAATATGAATATTGTATCAATGCATACCTACATGTATATCTTTGATAGAAAGGATTGCCTATCGCGATTCTCGTATCAGGTACACCAAGTGTGGAGAATATATGCGTCCAATCACATGGGGGGGGGGGGGGGGGGGGGATATCTCAAAGCGGAGGCATTGCAAGCGGCCGCTTGAACAGCGCACTGGCGTGGGGGCAGCGGTGTGGCAAAGGGCTGTGCCCGGGTGCGCTTGCCGGCTGTGCAAGGTGCCTCGAAGTGAGGGCGGGGCGGCACGCACGGTGTAGAGCAGCATCTGCGACTCGAAGTAGCGCACGGTGAGCACCGCCGCGAGGTCCTCCGCCAGCACGGTGCCGTCAGGCTGCATCGGCACGCGCGGCTGCCCGTACGGCGTCTTGAACCGCATCATCAGGTCGCTGTCCATTGCCATGGACGCCAGCAGCTGTGGAGCAGCAAGGCACAGGGCAAAGTGAGGGGAGTGGGGGGGGGGGGGGGGGGGGGGGGAGGGTTACCGCAGGGGATATTTTGCGCCGCAACGTCTACCTGTGCTCCCGGCCCTGCGGCCCGGCCAGCCCCAACTCATTCAACTGCAACAACCCCCCAAACAAGGGCGCGGACACCTCTCGCAGCACGATCAGCACGGCCTCTTGGCGGCGGTGCGGCTCCGCCGGGAAGGCGTCCGGGCAGAGGTTGATGTTGGCGGCAGAGGGGCGGCCCAGGAAGGCGCGCTGCCCGGGGCAGAAGGCGCCGTGCGCGGCACGCGGCGCCTGCAGGCTGCCGCCTGCATGAGTGATCCGGCAAGAAGCAGCGGCGGACTCGGAACTCCACCCCCCGTCCCGGGGGCGTTACCCCTGACTGCAAGGGGAAGGGCGAGATGGGGGCACTGGGGCGGCGGAGCAGCGCACGGGTTCGTGTGTCGCAGGCAGTGGACGGTTCCGCCGTGAAGTAGACGATGAAGTCCGTCTCCAGGCCGTCGCCGGACGCCAGCTCCGTGCAGTCCTCGGAGGACTTGCTCGTGCACAGCGTGGCCGGGGACAGGTGGTCCTCGGGGATCGCCGCGTGGTGGCAGGTCGGCGGGGCGTACTCAAAGCAGAGCGCGCGCTGGGCCAGCAGCCAGTCCTAGTGGCCGGTCCCAGGGGGGAGGGGGAAGGGGCGGGATAAAGGGCTCATTAGATGACAGAGCAGGCTGAGGTGGCTGACAGGGATGAGGACGCTGGGGCAAGCGTGAGGATGAGAGGGGAAGCGTGTCTGTGTGGGGGGAGCGGGGGGGCACACCGGCAGGCCGATGGTCGGGTCATTGACATCCCTCCAATCAATGCACTGGCGGGTCAGCTGCAGCATGCCTGGCACCGGGTACCGCAGCGACACGGTCTGCGCCAGCCATGCTTGGGTCACTGGAACCTGCAGGGACGCCCAGTGCACTGTCACTCACGGGGCGATTGTCCACAACACCTGAGCCTCCAGGGGCAGGGGGAGTGTGGGCTTTGGCTGGAGATAAAGCAACCCCGGTTGGCGTCGTGTGGAGAAATTCTGTGCCTACGATGCTGGGGATTGTATGCGAAGGGGGTGACAACGGGGAGGTAGGGATGGTGGTGGTAGTGGTCGTGGTGGTGGTAGGGTGAGGGAAAGGAGGGAAAGGGGGTGGGGGCTGAGGATGGAGCTGAAACACTCCATGTTGACGTCGGAATGCCTAATACTGGGAATTGTGTGTGAAAGGCGCGCGCGCGGGGGGTTAAAACGGGATAATCGTGACGGGGGAGGACGGGAAGCCGGGGGGGGGGGGGGGGAGTCGCCAATGCGCCCGCCCTGTTTCCCCTGTTGCGATGACATTCCCTGTCGATACCGGGATGCTGTGCCTACGATGCTGGAAATTGTGTGAGGGAGCAGTGAGGGGGCTTGGGAGGGGAGGGGGTGGGGGGGGGGGATCCTCCAGTTATTTTTACGCCGCAGTTCTCGTCCATTCCTCCCCGCGGTGGCCCATCCCATCCCACGTCCCACCTCCCGATCGCCAAGCGCTATCACAAAGCAGGCCCACTCACCACGTGCTGCTCCAATATGTCTCGCTGCTCCGCGCTGATACGGTCACCGCCCAGCTGGACGACGGCCTGGAAGCGGAGCGGCGAGGAGGCTGCGCCCTCGGTGGGTCCCGGGGCAGCGGGCGGCTGCGCGCGGACCACCATGGCCACGAGCAGCGCCGCCAGCACAACGCGGCGCATGGTCCGAGCATGCATGTCCTCGCCACGTCGACGATGTTGGGTGTCCTGGGCAAGGTTGTGGCGACCCAGGCTCTGAGGAGCGGGCGTCGCCGTGCTTCTGCTGGCGACTACTCGAACCGCGCTGCTTTAAAATACCGGGTAAAACACGCGGCTCGTGCGTCGTCACCATGAACTGCTATCGTACAGGTACCCTGTCACTGCGATACCAGCCGTATATGCGGCTTATGGGTACCCCTACCAAGATTAACTTAGCTCCTTACCAAAACGACCAATATATATGCGAAACTCAATAGCGACTACAGGGTACCCCGCCGTACCCGTGGTCCATGCGATAAGGGTAGAAGCGACGCTGTATATAATAAGGATTACGCGCGTAGTTTGTACGAGGTGGTTGCGCGTTTAGTTCTACGAGGTGGCAACAGCCTCCAAGATGAACCGTGAAGAATCGTGGAAACGCGCTGCTGCATGCGAATTTGAATATAATTGGCGCTTTTTTAACTTGGTAAAAGCAACTCCGTGTCCCGGTACCCGGCCCGGGTATCAGTAGTTGTCATCATCGGCATTACCTGTACTTTAAAATGCGTTGCGCCCCGCCCTGATGCTGCAGAAAACCCTAAAAAATAGGTGTCGGCAGCACTACTTAATCCTTTTCTAATTCTGGGGAACTGCCCTTTTTGTAATTCACACCTGTAATCCTGCACGGGTTTTGCATGATGCACCAGTACCGGCTATTTGTTGATCTTTTAGTTAGTACGTAATTCTGCTGCTAGCTCATAATTAATCTTAAGTAGTACGTAATTCATACCAGTACCGCAGCGCGAGCGCGGCATCCACCGAGCGATGTGCAGCAGCAGCAGCAGCAGCAGCAGCAGCAGCATATCTAACGTCAACGACGGGGTCGCAGTACCCGTTTCGTCTCAGACTCACGGAGCTCACTGGGGACGCCGTCAAAGTCGCTGCACCAGGACGGTGAAGCTGCCGTAACCACACCCCAGACATATTTAGGAAGTACGACTGCCGGGGATGCCTGCAGGAGCAACGCTATTACCCCCAGCGTGCTCGATCGCGGTGCTGGCCGGTCGCTGCTGCCATCGCCCCGTCAAACACAGCCCCGGTTTGGCGGCCGCCCCCAGGTGGGTCCACTCAGCGCACGACGGCACGTCGCGGCTTTGCGACCTTTCCCTGCCCCTGGATTCCAGAAGTCGCCAACGACCACTGCCCGCCTGGTGTGCGCAGGGAACACAGCAGCGCATCCCGACGCGGTAGCCGCGCGCCACCGATTCCAGCGCCGCCTCCTTGCCGCCTCCCGCACCGCTCCGCTGCAGTGACGATGGCCGCTTACCAGAGCGTGACGGCGGACTCCGACCTCGTTTTCTTCAGGTTGGTCGCCTAAGGATGGACGGAAGGATGCTTGGACGGATAGGAAGAGAGACAGAGATAGTGTGTGGGGGGGAGGGGGGGGGGGAGGGAGGAACTCTACAGGAGGAACAACGCCGGGGGTGCGAACACGGATCAGGCCTAGATGCCACTTGGTATATTGCGCAAGCGCTAAAAGCGGGTGAAAGGCATTTGAGAGAGCAAGTACATACGGCAGCGGCTGCAGCAATACAGAGGATCCACGCAGGACAGAAGAGCGTGTGTAAAGCATCGAGGCTATAGATGTGTGTGATTGAGTACACATGTGCTGAACGGCATATAATACTGTTTATTCGGCGCGTATCACCGTGGTTTATTTGAGCGAGTGCATTCATCGCCAGCACGGCCTGACGACTTAGAGCCCTGCTTGTGTGTCGATTTTATTGCAGGCCCGCCGCTGCTGAGGACATGGGCAGGATCACAGAGCTCGAGGCATGCCGGCCCACCCATCACTGCCTGCCTGCATCGGGTATCCTTAACGCCGCTCTGATGCAGTACGTTTGTTGCAAAGATCGACCTCGTGTGGACTGCTTTACGCAGATTGCGGGGTACCCGCCTGATGAGGCCGCAACACGTGAAAAGATGGAGTATCGGCTTGAGAAGGCGGGGAATCTGTTTATGGTCGCGGTGAGCGGGGCAACCGACGCAATCATCGGCTACGTTTGCGCCACGGCCACGGCAAAGGAGCAACTAGAGGAGGAAAGCATGTCTGTGCACGACCCGGACGGCACCACGGCCTGCATCCACTCCGTGTGCGTGGCGACTGAGCAGCGCCGGAAGGGCGTGGCGACTCGCATGCTGAAGTCCTACATCCAATGGGTGCAGCAGACGAGCCCTGACATCACCAACATGCAGCTTAATCTGCAAGGAGCACACGGTGCGCTCTGCTTGTCTTACGCAGAGATTGGCCAGATTGTGCCACTGGCCATTCGGTGACTCTGCTAATATGAGTGCTTTGGATGCGTCTGCAGATTGCGCTGTATGCGGGCGTGGGGTTCCAAATGATCGGGCCCTCCAAGGTGGTTCATGGCACTGACCCCTGGTTTGACATGAAGCTGCAGCTCTGATCAGCAGCGGAGGCTTCAGGATGCACATGCGGGGGTAAAGGTGTCGCAAGGGGCTGGTTGCTGGTTGCAATTTAGCCGCCTGCCTGAAAGAAATGCATGTTTAAAGCTATAATGCAATGGCTGGCCGCCGGCCACGATTACCTTACTTCCTCGTGCGCCTCTACAGCACATTGACCAGGCCTGGGCCGCTGCCGTTGTGGAACTGGCCGGCCCACTCGTGGCCCTCTGCATCAGTGTACACGCCAGCGCCATGGAAAGCGTTGTTCTCCCATAGGCCCTGAGCGCAAAGAGGGGGGGGGGGGGGGGGGGGGGGGGGGCATCACCGCGCCTGGCCAGCAGAATGGCATCCGTCTGCAGAGGCATGTCGCCGGGGGGCGCCAGTTGACAGACTCACCTCGTACTTGCTTCCATTGGGGAAGACAAACTTGCCCTTTCCGTGATACAAGTTGTTCCTCCACTCCCCCTCGTAAATAGCGCCGCTTGCAAAAGTGAAAGTCCCCTTCCCGTGGCACATGTCGTCCTTCCATTCGCCCTTGTAGATGTTGCCGCCCGGCTCGATGTACTCGCCAGTGCCCTGCAGACATGGCCGATGCTTTGAGACAGCCTCTGGGAGAGGTGACCGCAGCAGGGGGTGGGTGGATGCATGAGCTGCGAGCATGTGTTGAATCTCGCCTGCCTAATCTTGGGTGGAGGCGGATCGCCCTCGGCCTGCGGGACAGGGTTGCCCGCATCGTCTAGCACGGGCTTGAAGCCATACTCCCCTTCATATGTCGCGCCGTTCTTGTAGTAGAACTTGCCTACAGGGGGAGGCGGTGGCGGTTCATCCTGATCGCACATGGCGTCACGGAAGGAAATCAGCGACTGTGCATGGCTATAGTGTTTTAGCACACCGGCCGGGCGCGCATGGGGGCTGAACAGCATCAGCGTGTGGCACTCACAGAGGGTGGCTCAACAGCCTTTGCGCCCTTTTTGGGTGCCATGGCTGTGTGTCCTCTATACCTGAGGACAGCAACCAAATGGCATGAAAGTGGTGAGCGGGCGGCGGCGGGGGGGGGGGTCAGAAAGGGGCACCGCTTGCCCAAGCCCACATATGAAATGGGGCGTCGTCTCGTGGACATGCCTTATAGCGGACTGCGCGTATGGACATGCGACATGGCGCAGATTTCTCACGGCGCTTGCAGGTGAGAGGTTCCCGACGGGCGCGTACCTGGAAGGCTACGCAGCGAGACAGCAGTGAATGACAGCACAGGGAAGGGATGACGCGTTACTCTGGCCGCGGTACGGTGAACTGGGAACTTCCTGTCAAGTGGCGCGTAGGTAGCCGCTAGGTGCGTCGTCAGCCAGAGTCGAAGTGCGTCAAGTGTTGGCGTCCGCGCCCATGTGAGACCTGACTATGATCCTATCAAGCGGACCTTTATTAGTGCGTACCAGTAATCCTTAGTACGTGAGAATACGGGTAACATGACGTGATGACGATCGAGTGCGTGTGGGGTACGGCGGGAAATAGTCACTACAGCAGTTTTCGCCGCGGTGCGCGCCTGTGCGCACCCTTCAAGGCGGCACCACTGTGACACAGTACACAACGGACTGTATGTATGTAGCCTCAGTGTGTACCGGATTGGTCCCGAGGGGTATCCACCTAGCGACTTTAATACATAGTACTTTAATACATAGTCGCTACAGGAAATGAGAGATGCCAGAAACCGCTGCCACTAGCCACCACGCACTAGTCTCCAGGCCAGCAGTCTCCGACCATAAAACACCACTCGAACCCGAACTAACCAAACGGCAAATCACGCATCATTCTGCCCATTCAAGCCCATTCTTTCAGCAAGCAGTATGTGCCAATTAAATCCCATATCACAGCAAGAATCATCAAATTCGCCGCAAAATAATCATCAAAGCAACAGTCGGTGTTGAACCGCGGAATAAAACCCAGACCACTAAAGGGCAGGCGGGCGGGCGCAGGAAATAGTATACCGTACGAGTACGACACGAGAAAATGAATGCCGATAAAAAGTCGTCAAGTAAAGTTTGCCCCGGGACATTGGCCGAATCCGCCCCATTATTTGGTCTCTTGCATGCCAATTGCAGTCGTAGGTACGACGCCCGATTCCTCCCCACGTTCCCCAGCCGCCGCTTACATCGGCGGCGCCGGCGCTCACCACGCGCTCTGGAGCCCTCCGCCATCCGGCTCCAGACGGACCGGCAGCACGCGTTCCAGTACAACTGCGAGAACGTCATGCACACGACGGACGCGCTGCAGCACAATTGGAGGAAGCTGAGCGCCAAGGCCCCCCTGGTGCTCACGACCGCGACTGGCGGTGGACGGCGGACCAACGGCGGACCAACGCGTGCGCTCATTCATCACTCGTCCCGTCCCGGCTCGGAATGGCTCCCAATAGCACAAAGGTGACGAGCGGGAAACCCCAAGCGCCTAGAATCCCCAGAGCGCGTAAGGCGGCATGCCCCTCTGGGGTGGAACGCTTCACGGCGCCATCGCCCGCCTCCCATATATACCCACATCCCGGGCGCGCGCGCGCGACCCCGAGCCCAGCATGGGCATAGCCTCTTCGAAAAACAGGAGGAACCGACGCCCGCCGTCCTGGAACGAACGACGCCGGCGCTCGCGGTGCGCGCGCCCGTGCCTGCTTGGAAGAGGAGAGTCATCGAGCACGAGCGGCATGCTCTATTGTAATAAATGTCGGACGGGCTCTCTGCAGCCGTTCGTCTTGTCGGTGCTGCCCCTCCCGCCGGCTTTTCTTGGAGCTCACACAGCCTTCGAAAGGGGGCAACGTCTGCCGCTAACGCCAGCGGAGCTCCCCTGTCCCACATTCGTTACCAAGGCGGCTGGGCCACTACCTCCGACGTCGTTCTGAACTACATTGACCCCAACGTTCTTCACCCGGCGCGTGGTTCTTCTTTGGTCACATCGCGCCCCTCCGCCTCTTCCAAGTCCGACATGACTCCGCAGCGGTGGCCTTCCCGGTGCCCCCTTCATGACCTGGCGCTAACCCTTCTCCGTCAATCCACCGCTCTCCCCATTCGCTCATGATTGGCAAAACCAGACTCAACTTTGAAATGATCTAAACTAGTTTATGGGGTTTCCTTCCTTGACCTAACCGCTTTTCGGCTACAAGTGTTGCTCAGTGGTACGGGAACCTGTCGTTGCGCCCTTTTCGGGTGCAGCACAGGTAGACATAAAAGCAGCCATAACAGCTGAGCCTGCCATCTTCCAGTTTTCGCTGCGTTACACGCAGCGCTCGACTGCGTTTTCTCTCCACGCTTTCACCTTCCTGCCAATTTCGGCTCTTGTCGGTGTAAAAACGCATGCGAGACCTTCTCGGCAAAACCAAACTCAACTTTGAAATGAGCAGTACAGGTACAAGGGGTTTTACCCTGTAATCCTTACCTGTAGCAATCCAGTTTATACGGAAAGCCCTGCGCTGGGATTCTGATTTGTTTATTTTAATACTGTCGAATAAGATCATCATCGCCGCGCACCACGCGCGCAATCGCAACGTACAGGTACTCGTTCGGGTGCGATGACGCGATGTTTATTATGATTTCATGAGCTAGCAGCAGGCGATGTTTATTACCCCGGTAATGTATTCAGGGTGCTCAGGGTCGAGTATATCATCGCGCGTCGTAGTCACGAGCCGGCGGCCGGCGCGCGCCAGCGCACGCTGCCCGGATGGCCGGCGGGCGGGCCGAGGTCGCCCGCCCCCAAGGCGGGAGGCGAGGCAGCGCGCGGGTGTGAACCTGCCCGTAGCGAGTCGATAGGTCAGACTCCACAGACGGGAAGCGCAACCCAGCCACAGCTCGCCAACCACCGGGCCCTCAAATAGCAGTTGGAGGCAGCTGAGGATCCGGACCCGACGGCCTAGGGCGGCCGTGTGGCTGGCCCGTGTGCGATCGCACCAGCACCATGGTGCGCGAAGCCCTGCCACCAGCTGCCGCAGTAGACCTCAGTACTTTCGGGCCGTGAGTGTGCGGGCGGGGGGAGGGGAGGAGAGGAGAGGGGCGGGGGGTTTCGCGGCATGTTACCCACGCATGTCTCCGCGCCCCGTCACCTCGTTCCCTGCGCCGTGGAACGGTCCGACTCTGGAATCAGCCGATTGTGACGCGCGGGCGCGGGCGGTGGGCCTGGGTGATCCTATGCCCCGTGGCTAGCTGGGCGTCGTGGCGGCCACATGTTGCGCAGCCTCGGTGTGTATGTGGTTTATGATGTATACTCTGCACAATGTACATGGAGCGCCGCCGACGTCCATTTGCCGCGCTGCTATCCCACAGGACGAAGCGCTTCTCGACGATGTTATCGACCGCTTGCTGGAGGTCCGGGGGGCAAGGCCCGGCAAGGCGGTGTCCTTGACAGAGCAGGAGATCAGGCAGCTTTGCTTCGCGGCGAAGGAGGTGTTCATGAGCCAGCCCAACCTACTGGAGCTGGAGGCCCCCATTAAGATATGCGGTAAGTACTGGAGCTCGTTATTATTAGACTGCTGCCGCTGCCCGCCACCGGAGGGGCCGCCCGCGGCCGTCTGGCGACCCCCTCCCCCCCTCGCAGCCGCACCCCGCCAAGGTTCAACCTCTACATTCTCTGTCGTACAGGCTGCCGGGATCCTCCCTTCTCCGCCTCATCCCACCTATCAGCCGCGTGACCCCCTCGCCCCGTTGGTCGGGCTGCGGCTGCATGTGCCGGAATCTCGTCTCTCGAAGTGCACATGCCATCACCGTCTCGACCCGCATGTGCCGCCGCGACGCACAGCGGCCCTTCCCTCGACCCCAGCCCCCCTCGCGCAGCGGGCAACGAAGCGCTCTCATGTCTCGCCACTGGCCTGAGGATAACGACGGCGTGAGTCGCAACCCTGTTGTAATCTCGGGACGGCCGGGCCGACGGGCTGACCACGAGCACTTGCCGTCGCCACAGGTGACATTCACGGGCAGTACAGCGACCTGCTGCGCCTCTTTGAGTATGGAGGCTACCCCCCAGAGGCGAACTACCTCTTTCTTGGGGACTACGTTGATCGCGGCAAGCAGAGCCTGGAGACCATTGCCCTGCTGCTGGCATACAAGGTGCGCCGGCTGCCGTGCCCTGTTTCCCCTTCTTGCGCCTGGGCTTTCGCTTCTGGGCACCACCAGATCAGATATCTCGCACCTTTACAGCGGCAGATACAAGATTTCCATTATGGGAATTCTCATGTCACGCCTGGGTCTATCACGCATCCCCGTATTGCTCCAGCCCATCCATTTGCAGTGTAGCTTCCCCCAACATATACCAACAGCTCATTACGGGTTTTCCCTTGCATGATGTAAGACTAAACATGCATCTCTCTGTCCTGGCTTCGGAACGTCTGCTGGCTTTGCTTGACGGTTGCCTGGATGCTCTTGCGACCTGCAGATCAAATACCCCGAGAACTTCTTCCTGCTGAGGGGCAACCATGAGTGCGCGTCCATCAACCGCATCTATGGCTTCTATGACGAGTGCAAGCGGCGCTACAACATCAGGCTGTGGAAGACCTTCACCGACTGTTTCAACTGCCTGCCTGTGACCGCCCTTGTGGATGAGAAGGCGCGGCCCATCCTGGCTGCCATGCTTGGTCGGCGTCTCGCATCTCTATGTCGCCTCTGAATAGCGTCTATGATTTCCTGCAGTGGATGGCTTATCATCGGGTGATGAACTCGCAAGCCCGCACTAATTGTTTTGCTTGTCTCTGCCTCCAGATCCTCTGCATGCATGGTGGCCTGTCTCCAGAGCTGAAGAATCTGGAGCAGATCAAGAGGATACCGAGACCGACTGACGTGCCGGACACCGGCCTGCTCTGTGACTTGTTGTGGGCCGACCCTGACAAGGAGATTCAGGGCTGGGGTGACAATGACAGGGGTGTCTCCTACACCTTTGGCCCCCAGTGCGTGGGTGAGTTCCTCAACAAGCATGACTTGGACTTGGTGTGCCGGGCGCATCAGGTACGTCGCGCTGTCCCCCATTTCCGCCCGCTGTGCTCTTATCATCCTTCTTGTCGCGATTTACCCTCACTGGATTGGACTCCAAACTGACGATGCCTGTGCTGCTGGGATTCGGCAGGTTGTTGAAGATGGCTATGAGTTCTTTGCCAAGCGGCAGCTGGTCACCATCTTCTCTGCGCCCAATTACTGCGGAGAGTTTGACAACGCAGGCGCCATGATGAGCGTGGACGAGACCCTGATGTGCTCCTTCCAGGTGGGTGGCGCGCTGCTTGTTGTCATGCTGTGTTTTGCTTTACAAACAGTCTGGTTGGAGGGTGTGATGAACAGGCGCTTACCCCGTCCCTTCCCTTCCCCACCCTCGACAGATTCTCAAGCCCGCCGAGAAGAAGCAGAAGTATATGTACGCTAGATAAATCTTTCCGAGTGCATGGCAACTAGCTGTGGTTGACTGCGTCGGTCGGTGGGTCTCGAGCCCAGGGTTTGCAGGTGGCCCGACACTTGACACGCTTGGTCATTCTAGAAGCCAGGGCGACTGGTACTATTTGGGTTACGCTGGTGGCTCGTGCTGTCGGGAGCTATCTCCCCCGGCGGTGCGTGCTGCTGGTCGGTTCGATTTCTGGGCAGGCCGGCGGGCTTGTGGCCTTGGTGCTGGAATCACTTAGGCGGTGATGTCAGTGGTACAAGTCCGCATGGCATGGGCATGGGCTCTGTCCGCAGGTTTCGGGGTGGACTTAACAGTCTCAATATGGCCAAACATGCCTCACCCAGCCACTGGGAGTGAGGGTGATGTTATAACTGAAAATCACCGCCGTTGCCACTGCAGCCTTTGCATTCATTGATGCTGTGCGGCCTGCCATGTCATGATGACACGCTTTCTATCCTCCATGGCGCTGCCCATAATAGTATTGATGCATACCTAGAGACTGAAAGTGGATTCGATATTACATTTTGATTTAACCGCAGATTAACGGGCGGATTTACATTTTGACTCAACCGCAGACATGGCGGGGAATGATGCCGTCCCTCACGCCTGCCCCGCCTTGCAGTGACGGAGGCAGACAGGAGTACGTTGTCAAAATATAGGACCAGCAACCATGTTGGTTACCTCTCCTCTTTCTTTCCTTCCTGTGCTCTCAAGTCTCCTACCCGTAGTCCTCTGACAGTGAAACATAGGGCGGATTCGTCATGCAAACCACTTTCAAATATGTATGCCGTGCCACTTGAATACTGCCGGGGGGTGGGGGGGGGGGGGGGGGGGGGGGGGGTTAGGATGAGGATATATGTAGGACATGTCATCTGAATAGCTCGGACAAGTACTTGTAAGTACTCACGCTCGGTTGTCCTCAACGGCCATGCCACGCAGCATCCCGCGATGCCACTCCGTTGCATGTCGCCCAGCAGGGTGCGCGCAAACCGATCCAGAGCAGTGGCCCCGGGCACCGCAGTGTACTTGACCCCGTACTGCATGGCCCTTAATTTGAAATATGACTGTTCCTACGACTCTGTTCCCGCTTAGTCGGTGGTGCCAAGCAGGCCAGCTATCTTTCGGCCCGGCCGCATGAACCCGCAAAGGGTCCACTGGTGAAAGTGCGTAGCGTGAAGCCCTCTGAAGGCCAGGTCCCTAATCCCCCCCTCCCGGCAGTTGGCATAGTAATTACTCGTGGCCTCAGCCCCTCCTACAGCACTGTGTACCAAACCCTAGGCGCCCCTCCTCTGTTTTTGTAGGGAATTGTGAGGGGCACCGCCCCTCAACTCGCCTAGAGCAGGGGGACCCCACTCCCTTGCTTCCACACCCCGTTGTAAACACCTTCTAGGAGAGCGGCGACACAATCATGTATATATACCACGTGATGTATATGTTGAGTCATCTCCTCCTGTGGCGCGGGTAGTTTACCCCCCTTCCCCCTACGTCTTGCCCTTGTCATTCTGCGCTGCGCGCCTGGCCTCCGCAGCCGTTGTGGCCAGCCTCAGCCTCTCCGTCGCTGGGGTCTGCTCCGCCACCGCCAGCCCCTCCGACAACTTCTCCCCGGCATTGAGGCGGAGTGGGTGTATACTTGCCCGCCTCCCCGTCTTCCCGTATTTCTAGGCAGGATGGGTGCACCTCGAGGAGGCCCGGACACGCTTCCGACTACTGGAGGTGGATCACGACCTCGGCCATATCCACCGCGCGCACGAGGGCTAACGGAGATGGTCTTTAACTCTAGCAGCGTGGGCTTCAAAATTCGGGAATCATAGCTCCCGGTCACGATGTTGAACGCCGGGAGGGAGAGCTCTGCGTCTAGCAACGTGTCCTTCAGTTCATCTATTATTGTAACAGTGTTGCCAGGAGGCACTGCCTGCTGAAACAAGTCGCCCACCTATCGGCGTACAACTATGTCCAGGGTCGTGAAAATCGTAGTCGCGAAAGGTGTCTGCAATAGCATTGTGCTGCAGTCACACGCCAGTGAGCGTCTCCAGGTGCGGGGAGGTTTATGAGCGCGTCGCCTCATAGGTCGACAGCCGCGGGGTTGTGCTCTGTCGAGGGCAGAAGCAGCATCTTGTGCGGAAGTAAATAGTCGGGTGCGCAGCGATCGGTGTATCTCATGGGTATACACATGGTGTATGCACATTGCATCCAAGCGTAATCTCCAAGTTGGTGTGTTAGTTATCAGGCTTGGGCTAGGCTAAGGCCACCTTATCGACACATCTACGAACGATGTTGTCTCGGCTCGGCTGGCCGACCGCCCGACCGTGAGCATTATGCCACAGCCCCCATCAGCGCTCGCGGCGGGTGGAGCTGCTGCAGGGCAGCCGGGCTCGCGGCTATTTCCGGCGCCCATAGTTCAGACGAACCCCCTGACGAGGCACTGTAAAAACGGATTTCAGTAGCCGACGAATATCCCCACAACGGGTGGTGCAGTCATACACAAAGCCTTTATATTAATATACGCTGCAAGTGTGTACCCGATATCGCACAAATCCGCGATATAGTGACCAAAACGTACCATCACATGCGCGCCACAGAGAGCCATCACATGTGCCCCACTATATAAGAGACGCGCACACGCCCGTGCTTGGGTTCGATTCACCATTAATCCTTACAGGGTAGTCGCTATAACAGCCTTACGGGGTGGTCGCTGACTGTCCCCATATATGATCGCTGCCTGCTGCCTGCCATCGCCGCGCCGCAGGAGCAGAGACGTTGTAATCCTTAATTATATAAAGTTTTTTTACATGTATATTTACATTCTACGCAGCGACCTCGCCAGCAGTCCGACTGCTGTCCCGGGCCGGGCGGGGCGAAAAAAATTGTCGATGATGTCGGCGCCGACAGCAGCAGTCGGCACCGCGCTGGCAAATCGAGTGCACGGGGTCTGCTCCGCCTTTGCCGGCAGTCGACACCCGCTGAGCAGGGTGACCTGAAAAAGGCGCAGCTTTGTGCATCAGGCACTCACTGGCGAAATGCGCGTCACGAGCACCAGCACAGTCTGTGCCCCACGAGGCCGCCGCCCTAGGCGCCCCCGCCTCGACGCGGCGGTGGGCCGCCGGCCTCCCGGTCGCCATCAGGCGATGCCCCGCGAGCGTGAGGGGAATAACACGCCCAGCGGGACAGCGCCGCGCGCTGCTCGCCAATGCCAGCGCCAGCGCCAGCGAAACCCCGCAGCAGGGCTCGAGGGACGCGGGAGTGGTTGCCAACACCTGGCTGCCGCCAATGGAGGCAGGCGACAGGTGCGTGTTTGCGCGCCCCTCCCCCGCCGTCGAAACTGTTTTTTGCTATTCATTAGTTCCATACTTTCGCCTTCCGGACGTGCTCTGCCGAGCTTTGGTATCATCGCTCCGCCACGCGGACGCCGAGGCCCACTTTCAGCTCCCCTTCCCCTGGCTTGTGCCGCTACAGAGAGTCGGCCGGGGGCGGCGACAAGCTCATGCTTAAGAACCTGTCGTTCCCGCAGCTGGAGGAGTGGTGCGAGTCCCTAGGTGAGGGCGCGCGGCCGACGTGGGGATGCACCGAAAAGGGAACGCCGCGGAAAGAGTTCAGGCAGAACACCTTGCATTCCCGCATTAGATTCAGCCTTCAGTCTCTAGTCTCCTCAGCCGGGGAGGCTTACGGCTGAATGCAGATGTGTTCGCCTGAATGAAGCCTCGCCTCACGTTGACACCGCCCATCTCCCCTTCGGGCATACCCTGTGAATCCAACAATGAACCGCCCAGCCAGGCAGCCGCGGCCTGCCCGCCCCCGCCCCCGTCCCCGCCCGCGCTGAGCCGCTGGCCACTGCACCGCAGGCGAGAAGCCCAGCCGCGCGCTGCAGCTGTGGCGGTGGATGTACTACGACAAGTTCTGGATGCGCCGGATGGAGGACGCGGCGGGGAGCGACAGCTACAGCTTTGGGCGCGCGTTCCGGGACAAGGTGCTCACGGCCAGCCTGGGGCAAGGGGGCAGGGGCAAGGGTGAGGCATGGAAGGCAAAGGGGGAGCGGGGTTGATGCACAGGCACTGGACTGGGCTGTGCAGCAGACCGCACGCTGTCTCAACATGCTGCGTCGTCGGCGACTCTCCCGGAGCCCTTCCCCCCCCCCCCCCCCCCCCCCCCGGGACGGAAACCCCTTATATCACCGACCTTCAGTCAGTCTGGTGGAATGCCTCGCGGCGGTGTGCTCAATGATTGTAGCGGAGGCGACGGCCGCCTAGAGCGCTGCTCGTAATTGGACCGCTGCCAAGGTCCGGCCGGGTAATGCATTGCCCCCGGACGGCAGCCCAACAGCGGTGTGAAACGCAGTGAGCGCCATCACAGTCACAATTCGCCGTCAGTTTCCGTTCACGCCGGGTTGTCAGAGAGGCATTCAGGGAAACCCTCCTGGTACTCCGCCGAGGCCGGCACAAAAGGCGCTCGCGGCCGAACTAAACCTCCGGTGCCGGCGCGCTTACAGGAACAAGGCAGAGGCCCGCCATTGCTCACAGCTGGGTGAAATGCAACCTGTAGCATCTGAAGCCAATAAACGCTTTTCACGATCTATTCCCGGGCAGCGCTCTAGGCGGCCTCTGTCACAGCCCGGCCCGGTATAGTGGGATCCGCTGGGCCCGTGGCATGTTATCCCGCCGAAGTGAAAGCGACCCATACCCGGGGATACATACTTGAAATATGCGCTCATCTGAGAGAGAGAGAGAGAGAGAGAGAGAGAGAGAGAGAGAGAGAGGTACCATGCAAGGAAGGGACAATTGATGGCTCGAGACATTTGCCGGGACCTCAGTTCCGGGAGTTGTTGTCGTTGCGGGACACCCGTGGTCGGGTGAGGGTTTGGTTGTGAGGTTGCTCCGCCCCCCTTTTGAGGGCCTCCCTCCCCGGTGGTGCCCCCCAGGTGGAGGCGGTGGCCACCGTGGACGCGGGCCTGCGGCTGGACAACGTGCACGCCGCGTCGGACGGCACCAGGAAGCTGACCTTTGAGGTGCTGCGCGGCCCCGCGGCGGGCGGCACCGTCGAGGCGGTGCTCATCCCCATCTCGCGGCGCCAGGGGCAGAAGGAGCGCATCACCATCTGCGTGAGCAGCCAGCTGGGCTGCGCCATGAACTGCCAGTTCTGCTTCACCGGCCGCATGGGCCTCGGCGGCAACCTCGCCGCGGCGCAGATTGTGGAGCAGGTCGTGGAGGCGCGCCGGTACCTCGCCGAGGTTGGCGACCCCACTCCGCTCACCAACGTGGTGTTCATGGTGAGCAAATCGCCTCCCCGCCGAGCCGTGCGGCACGGGAAGCAACCCCCCCCCCCCCCCCCCCCCCCCGCCCCTGAATTCAACTGAATTAAGGCCCTGAATTCAACCAAAGGCAGCCTCAGGTGAATTCAACCGAATTCAGTCCAGCATGAAAACCTCTCAGAAATTCCCGGAGTTCAATCAGGATACAGAATTACAGAATTTCAATTACGATAGTCGCTACAGATTCACCAGCCGGCTGACCTCAGCGGAGCTCAGATCAGGCTATCACTGCAACGGTCCCCACTGCGCCATGGGCGTGCGTGTCCTGGGGGCTCCTCCGGCCCGGCGCCCGGCTGACTTCAGGGATGCGGACTGAATTCAGCCGGAAGCATCCCGGACAATCCCGGGATTCATCGTGGCGATATTCATGCAGAGATGCTAATAAGAGATCATTATTCATGAGATCTGTCATTCACAGCTCGTGGTACCGGCTTGGGGGGCTTCGCTGACCCCCACCCCCCCCCCCCCCCCCCACCACCACCCCCACCCGCCGCCTATCCAGGGCATGGGCGAGCCCTTCCACAACCTGGACGCGGTGCTCACCGCGGCGGAGATCATGTGCCACCCCATGGGCCTCCACCTCTCGCACAACAAGGCGGGTGCCCCCCCCCCCCCACTCCACCCCACCCCACCCGCCACCCGAACACGCACACGCCTTCACCTCTCCCAGGTGCTCCCACTACAAAGCTGGCACTCCGCGCACCTCGTAGCCACCCACGGCGCGTGTGATCATGGAGGGCGGCGTGGTTGATTCACGCCCACACGCCGCGGAGCAAGAAACGGTGCAGCTGCACAACGGGCGAGATCCAGCTGCGGGGCGGAGGGGGTCATTGCACGCTGTTGTAGACGGCGTCTATGCAGATTGGCTGGAACGTCTGAGTCTGTGATACCCTTTAGTTCACGTGGAGGGGGGGCAGAACGATGTCCGTGCGTCGCTGTTGAGATGCATCTGAATGTACATGAGAGAAACGCACGATTTTGTCACGGACCGGATTCCAGAAGATTCACCCCCGCCTCTTCGTTTCGCACGCTGTGTCCATCGCGACTGACTCCCCCCCTTCTGCCCCCTCGTATCCCCTTCCGCGCCGGGCCCCCCCAGATCTCCGTCTCCACGGTGGGGTTGGTGCCCGAAATCGACCGCTTCTGCCGCACGAGCAAGGTCCAGCTGGCGGTGTCCCTGCACGCCACCACCGACGAGGTGAGCGCCCATCTTCACGGCGTTCCCTGCCGACGTGTTCGGGGGTGTGGATGCCTGCCGTACTGTCATGTTGCTTCCCAAAGCATGCCCCTGCTCTCTCCCCCTCTCTCTCCATCAATGTGTCTAAGTGTAGAGTATCACTCGCTGTGGGTGAGTGTAGATGTTTTGAACAATCTGCCGGTGCCGACTTGGTAATAAGACCACTGCCAGAATAAGAAACTATAAGGTAGACGAAACTATAGCGGAAGCGCAGCGCATGTTGTCATAGGTTGCATGCAAACCCAATTTGAGGCTTATGCTAAGGGTCCGCACAGGTGCGTCGCCACCGGTATGTGCCCTCCCGGTCAGTAGGTCGCCGTTTCAAATATGTCGGGACCCGATTTTGGAGGCAGTCACCACACGACGGGCACTTCACCCGGTGTCGTCGTCGGTGTTTCACAATCACCTGCATTCATGAGGCGATGGGGAATGTCGCAGCTGTGCTCATCGTCAGCGGTCAAGTGCGAGACTCCCCTACTGTAGCACATCCGCATAGGCATTTGTTGTATACGAGTAGGCGCCGTGCGGACGTTCCCACCTCACCTTTCTCTTGCGCAGAATCCCGTAAGTGCAGGCACTCGCATTTCATACGGTCGGCATAGATTGTTGGCTTACTGAGTAATAATACATGAAACGTTCAGCTTACACGTGAAGACGTGGCACTGTCGGGCCCGGATCTGCACTGGATTCGCAGATCCATGCATACAATCGCCGGGTGCACGGTAAAGCGAGCACCAAGAAACAAGAACACCAGGTCGGCGTAGGAGAGAGCATTACGTCTTCCATTACCCCCTGGGGAGCCTTCTGACGGTGGCCATCCGCCATTTGCGGATCGCCCGCGGCGCCAGGTGCGCAACTGGATCGTGCCCGTCAACCGGCGCTACCCGCTCGCGGAGCTGATGGCGGTGCTCAAGCAGCACTTCCCGGCCGTGGCGGGCGTCTACGAGCGGCGGCACGTGCTGATTGAGTACGTCATGCTGCGCGACGTCAACGACACTGAGGCCGACGCGACCCGCCTGCTGGAGCTCCTGCAGGGCATCGGTGGGAACCCCCCCCCCCCCCCCCCCCCCACCCCACACACACACAGTCTCCTAGCGCAGCGCTGAAGTGTGTGTGTCGGAACTCACTATGACCGGCATCGGATTATATTGACTGCTTTTCATTTTCAAATCCAATGTTGCAGCGTAGATTTGTATACTATGTGCCTGTCTTTGCCTGTGCATATTAATGAGGATGTGTGTGTGTGCGTGTGCGTGTTTGCGCTCGACACTGCCACCATACACCCCACCATACGCATCGGACCACCCGACTCCACACCGTACCCGTGCCCCATCTCATCGATCCCGATAAGAGACGGCCCGGTCTGCCTTGGTGGTCGGACACTCGCGCGCTACCGCTCGATGGCCAGGATACCATATGGGGAATATACCAACAGCCCTTCCGACGACAACAGGGAGAGCTCGTCCGCGGACGAGGAGGAAGACGACGTGTGTGCGTGCATGCGTGTTTGTGTGTGTGAGAGAGAGAGAGAGAGAGAGGAGAGGGAGGGAGGGAGAGAGAGACATACGACGTTCATTAGTATAAAGGATACACATACTCTTTCAGCTCACGGCTGATATAATAACACGCAAGAATAGTACCACATGCGCAAAGGGGTCATCCATGTATGACCGGTATGGCATGATGGCCGAATACATGAGCAATGTTCCTCGATCTGGAATGAGTGAAAAACCGACAACAGGCGCATCATTTCTTCGGTGCTGATCTGGTCTGGTCCGCTGGTGCCCCCCCCCCCCCCCCCCCCCCGCCGCGGGGGCGCTGCGCAGAGGCCAAGATCAACCTCATCATCTTCAACCCGCACGCGGGCACGCTCTTCAAGGCGTCCACCTCGGAGCAGGTGCTGGCCTTCCGCAGCGTGCTCATCCAGGTGCCGCCCCGGCTCGCAGCGCCCCCCACCGCCGTTGCGCTCCACCGCGCCCCACCTCTATTATTGCTGCTTTGGTGTCTTCATTCCGGTTGTTTGCTGGTGGGAAGAGAGAGAGAGAGAGAGAGAGAGAGAGAGAACTCTTTGTTTGTCTTCTAGCTAGGTGGTGCCGCACAATCAAATACGGTCCGCGTCCCCCCCCCCCCCCCCCCCCAAACTGATCTGTTTAATTTGCATCTTCGCTGCAGAATGTCCGTGGTTAATTCGTAGTGTACTCTTTTATTATTTCTACATTGCAATAGTTTCCCCCTCTTCGCGCGCAAGGCGGGGGGGGGGGGGGGGGGGGTGGGCTTCAAAACGTATTCATCTGCAGACCGTGTGTGTGGGTGGGTGGGTGGGTGGGTACTGCCCGAGTACCGTACGAGGTAGGGCAGGACAACGAATACCACACCATGATACACGAACGTCGCTCGGCTCAACTGCGTTGTGGTATCGGTATCACAAATATGCGAGGAACGTCACTGTTCCCGCAATTAGTCTTTCGGAATGCTTCGGCCAATTTTGCTTGATGACTGTAACGAAGCGTCGCCCACCCAGGGCTACTTCCCGTAACTGGGCCGCTGCCTACACGACGCGCCGTCAAAAGGCTGTGGTAGGAATGCTGTAAACGTTTCACTGGTGCCAGCCCTTACGTAGAAGCGGAAAACATTGAGAGAAACGATGCGCGGAATGTGAGATTCCCGTTTATTCGGGGACGGTGCCGCAACGACGCATTAGTATTGTACATATGTATAGATATATACATATATATATATGCGATATTATTGCATGTGTATACATATAGAAATATATACATATATGTATATAATATGTATGTATGTGTATTATATACATATACATATATGTATATATTATATGTATATATGTGTATATATATATATACATATATGTATGTATTATATGTATGTATGTGTATATATACATATACAATATATGTATATATTATATGTATGTATATATACATATACATATACATATACATATACATATATGTATATATTATATGTATGCATGTGTATATATATATATATATACATATATGTATATATTATATGTATGTATGTGTATATATATATACATATACATGTGCATATATCTGTACATAACTGTATGTATCATATATATGTACGTATAAAAATGATAGATAGATAGATAGATAGATAGATAGATAGATAGATAGATAGATAAACAATATATATGTGTGTGTGTGTGTGTGTGTGTTTATGATTATGCATGCGGACGGTCATCATTGCAGTATTGGATATTTCGCAACTAAAGTCGCAGAGTGCCCCCTGACTTGATGGCGCTCATCCCTGGCTCGCAATTCTACATTTCTCTGGGTCCCAACGCAGTCGTCGTATCTACATGCCCTTATATAGACACCGCATTGTGCTCTCCGCCATGTCAGCTCTCTTGTGAACATCACTCTTGGATGTTATCACATGTGATCAGCCGATGGAGAGCTCCGCCGTGCCGCCCAATGTCCCTTCCTTATCACGAGATCTGTGAGGTTTGACCGAACGCCCGCCCCCAATGCTGCGGCCCTGACGGCGGCATGTGTCGGTCGGTGGATGATCGGCAGGGCGGCCGGGTCTGCACCGTGCGGGACTCCCGGGGCGACGACGAGATGGCGGCGTGCGGGCAGCTGGGGGACCCCGGGCAGCGCGGGGACGGCAAGCCCCGGCCCCCGATCCTGACCCCGCCGCCCGCGTTCCAGGCCAAGCTGGAGGCATTGCAGTGACTCCAGGGCGGCGACCAATGAAGCGTCGACACGAGAGGGAGGGGAGGGAGGGTGAAGCGGGGGGGGGGGGGGGGGGGGGGGGGGGGCGGGGGTCATCTGTCACACCATGTTGCCCCAGCGAGCACGAAATTGGTGGCGAGTCAAGACAACACCCGAAGAGGCGATTGAAGTCAAGAGCAAAAGGCTTTAGCAGCAGTGCAACATAGACTGAGATGGACTCAGACCCGGCGAAGACCTCATCCATGTGTCAATGTCGCCGCAAGGTGTGAGGCGAGGATGGGGTCACGAACTCCGGTTTGATGCGTGCCTGAGTGGCATAGCGAACACAACGGGGTGAGATTGTGGCCCATCTGTCGTGTTCAAGTTATCGACTGCTTTTCGAGCGGCAGATTAAACGTTTTTTCATTGGATGGCGACCTCCTCTGCGTGGTTTCGGCGGAGTAGGTCGCGTAGCCTTGCTGGAACAGAATGATATATGCTCACGAATAACGTCTCAAACCAGGAAACACTGAGCGAATCATATCGTCGACTACACCAATAACGGAAGCTAAGAGCAGCCCCTGCGGAGACAGCGCCGCCAATATCGCCTGGCGCAATTTGAAAATGAAATGAGTGGTAGATGGAGTTTATTGAAGGGCTTGTTGCTTGATGTGTGAACGGCACAGGGCTGGAAAAGAAACACGAAGCCGTTGTAGCCCTCTGGCTATGTACAGCATGCCACAAAAGTTGCATGTTCTTTGGGTGAGATTTCGCTTGGGTGGCTTGGGCCGCTTCTAGTCGATAAACCCACGCAAAACTGTAGGGTTTCCTTGGGAGGAACGACCTAGGAAACGCTGGTTTTCGCAGCGCCGTCAGGGTTAAGTGACGACCCCGCCGGCCCGGTACGCCAGGACCGGCCGGCGCCGGTCCGGCGGCGCCCTTTATCCGAGTATAAAGGGCGGCCGCGGACCGGGGGCACCTTCAGTTGTTGGAAGGCACCCGACTATAGTGTCTCCCACCCACCCGCCCGGAGACAATTATTCGCTTGTGTGGTACGGTTTCCGGATGCTGCTCGATTTAGATTAGGGATAGTCTGGTTAGTTGTGAAAGCGCCTGAGGTGGGGAGTGAATATCATTTATATATACGTCATCCCACAGGGGTGCTGCGTGTCCGATAAGCCCAGGTGCGGCAGCAATTAGTCAGGTTTTCCCAGCTTCTTAGCCGTGATGAGAGGCCGAAAGCATCATAGCGGAATGTACTGTCCCGATGAGCCACGTGATCGCTGGTGGCATGTAATTTACAAACACCGGCGGGGGCTCGGGACGCGCGGCGCCTTTCCGGACACCATTCGGTCTGGCGGCCCCGTACCAGTCGTGGATATTTTGGTCCTAGCCGACCCCGTACATTTTGATGCAAAATCTACGCTGTCTAGCTGCGAAAACCCATCCCGCTGCGCTCATTGCCTGGAAATTCTTGAAAGGGCGTCCACATGGTGTGCCATAAGGACAATGCGACGGTGTACGGTGTGTGTGGCACCAATCATGTGGGAATATCACTGCAACATGTGTTGGAAAACGGGGGTTGTGGCCGGTTTGAGCGCACGGCACGCCGTCACTTTGCACAAAAAACCGTGTGTTTCTGTGACAATTATATACTAGTACGATATACTACGAGTTAGTACCTGTACTATCTGTACGAGTACTAGTACGGTGTGTTGTTGAGGCTGCGATGAGTATTTGTACGAATGTGATTTGCTGCCATGTGGTAAGCGCTGTGCTTCAGAGCCGGAATGATACCGCTTGATGGATTGTTTCAAAGCACGAGTATCCTCATGTAAGGATCACCAATTCGCCCCATCATGTTGTCCTTGGGGGGGGGGGGGGGGGGGATGTGTGACAATTTCACGAGTACGATATACTACGACTTAGTACTTGTACTGTGTGTACAAATATACTGGTATGGTGTGTAGCTGAGACTGCGATGAGTATATGTACGATATAATGATGTCATGCGGTAAGCGTTATTGTGGCAAGCTTGTAATGAACCATATTTGTGTTCTCAAACATTGAAGCATCTCGTCTTTGCACCACCACTGCACACCACCTTTGCTTGTCATCTTAGTCTCTAAACGGCTGAGACTGTCGCAATTTCGCCCATGGTCGTCAATATACATCTGCTAGCGTATATTGTCAGCTAGTGGGCTGCACGCGACATTCGCACAATGACCGTTCGCCATGCAAAGATCGAGAAGTAATTTTGCAATCACGCAGCAACGCATAACAACTCGCCAGAATTTAGAACTGAATAGCGGACTAGGAATCCCGTGGGCAGCGCTTGCTAGAACACTCAATCGCAACCCAATCCGATAATACGGCACAATTCTATGGCCTGTCAAAGATACCCCCACAATGTGGTGTGCCAGCCAGCCAACTCATTGTGGGTGGGGGCGCATGATGGGGCCATACGATGTGCCACTCCACGCAAGCTCCCAGGCGCGACCGGGCCTCCTGGATGGGTCTCCACGCCGCGTCGACCGCGTCGTCATTTCGCCTCCCCCCCTTGGACCATGGGTGCCATGAGTTACAACACGCGCGGACATGTGCGTTGGTTGTGAAATAATTGTTGTTGAGAGGGCGAGTAGCCGCCCGCGCTTAGCCAGTGGTGCAGGTGATATAAGCATGCTCCCGTGGAATCGAAAGAACTTGATGTAGTGTACTACTTCAACCCAGCGAGGTGCAGCCAACAACGCTTATCTTGCAGCTTGGGGAATTGTGTGATTGAAATTTATGGATTGCCCGCATTGTTACGGTGCGTGGCACACTGTCGTCATGAGAATACCCGTGCAATGCAACGGCATCACGCATTGATTGGGATCAACCTTGCGCGTCATGAATCCCATGCACTACCATGCCCGTAAACTACCATGTATCAGGTACCGTGTCCTCTCACTACCGGGAAAGCACGTGCAAATGCGACGGAAAGTCAACATATTGGTCCGGTTTTGTGCTGGCTGTGCTACATGGGTTCTAGCCTTGTGCCAAACTACGTCATTGCCAGAAAAACACACAGTTACAATAGCCGGGCGAGAGGGCTGCCTCCTTGGCGTAGGAGGCTTGCATACACTGGAACACAAGGCTCCATGGCCCCGTAGCCCCATGGCTTGGGCAACAAGGCAACGATACACGCGGATTTCTATGTGCAAAGACATATGTGGACTGGTGTATGTCCCGGCATGTCACCGTTCCGTATAAGCACTACAATCAATAGTTCCGCAGTACGGTAGGCATTTGATGGGGCCGGCTGGCATTTAAATGATATGACTTGCTAATGATGCTGAGGCTGGTAAGGAGTAGCATGGCGACATGTGGCAGGCGAAGGGCTTAGGTGGAGGCTGGTAGTGGTGGCTAGGCTGTGATAACCTCCGCAGCGCCCACTAGATAGATAGGGTACGCAGTGCAATAATTCGAGGACGTCACTGAACGAAGAGCTATTGCATGCGCGAAGCTAGCGCGCACATGCCACGCGATAATAATGCGAACGACTACGTACTGCCAGTCACCTTCGCTATTTGAAATTGACTTTCTCACGACTTTGTCTCTGCTGCGTAGTCTTCATGGTTGGTAAACATGCAAGCTGTCTAACGGTACGGCTGCACGAACACGCATATATACAGGGTCCACTACTACTATTCGGAATATGAAATTTGCTACAACTTAATCAAGG
Source organism: Tetraselmis striata (assembly GCA_006384855.1). Taxonomy (NCBI): domain Eukaryota; kingdom Viridiplantae; phylum Chlorophyta; class Chlorodendrophyceae; order Chlorodendrales; family Chlorodendraceae; genus Tetraselmis; species Tetraselmis striata. The sequence goes on along the minus strand of VCJN01001191.1, from coordinate 3,039 downwards.
TTTCATCTTGACAAGCTGTATTTACGCCGCATCAAGGAAGGGCCCGCCCCTAGCCAACCCGCATACAGTCCGCTAATAGAAGCGCGTATATGGGGGGCTCTGTGGGCCACTTGGCTATGCTGCAATACAAGTACGAATTTCGAATCAGCAGTGGTACAGTACACTACACGCGAGTCATATTGGGGTTAACGCGAGACAAGGGCGCCAGCATGTACGCGCTAGCCCGGCCACAGAAACCCGTGATCATGTCACCGCCGTATATGCTCATGTTCCCGCCGTTTACTGTCCCCCGGCGGAAATCGCAGCCTGCTCCGCAGCACTGCGCTCTGCCGGCCACAATCAAGCAGCTAGGCTACCCGGCCGTCGCACTGCTGAGATCAGCCCCCGCCTCGAGCTGTTGCCAGCGGTGTCCCCGGAAGTGCTCGGAGTTTGATGGTGAGGGCGGGGAAAACATGATCCCCATGCACCGCTGGCCGCATGCTCTTGTACAACACACCCGTGTCGGATGGCCCGAAGCGCGGCAACCACTTGCCGCCCACGCGTCTGGCCGAGGTCACCGCCCGAGGGCGGCTTCCTAGGGTCCACTGATTAAAACGCGTAGCATGCAGCCCTCCGAAGGCCGATTTCCTGAGCCTACGAGTGGTCCTTGCCCCCCCTTGCCGCCTCCCGATCCTCCGGGTGGTATTGCAGTCTGTGCGAGCGCGTTTGGCACACTTATCCCGGCGCATTGGTTGTGATGGAACCACACCCATTCGGCTATGTTTGATACGGTAGTTTCGGAGAATTGCTTGTGACGAAACCACCCGTTTCATTATAGCTGCCACGGTGGTTTCGGAGCATTGGTAGCGATGGAACCACGCCCGTTCAACCATAGTTGCTGCAGTGGTTTCGGAGCATTGGTAGTGATGGGATCACCCCAATGGTCGCTTTTCGTTTGTTGGCGCGTTTGGCGTTGTGTTTGCTGTGTGTGCTGCCGGCATGCAAGCGGTGCTTGATTTTGTACACATGTAGCATTATGTGTAGCCAGGCATGGTACCGCGTGGATATATGCATGCACTTGAGAATGGCAGTGACCTTTGCCATGGTCTGAGCGCCCGGGGCGCATGACTTTTGTCAAACCCTTGCTACTTGCGCGGGGTGCCTGTGCGGCTCATGTTGATCGGGGTTATTAGAACTTATGTTCCAACATTTCCTCAATCTGAACGATCTTGGCCCCAGCGAAGTCCGAGTCTTCCATATATATATTTGCCCCTTGTCGGACTGGCTGCTCCCGGCATGTCCGGCATGCGGACCTTCGCTAATCTGCGGCGATAGTCACGACTAGTGATCACCCCCCCCCCCCCCCCCCCCCCCCCAAGCAAACCCTCCCTTCACAAATAAGTTGTGAAAGCAACTACCTTGGCACGTGGGTGGCGTCTCTGGAGAACTGCACGCGCTTAGGTCACTATATGAACAGACAGGGGTCCGGCACTGGTTCGAGCGGGGAACTTTGACTACACCATTTCTACTACACCGTACCATGTTGCATAGCGCAATCCTCAATTCGTGTGATCATGCGATTTATTGTGTTTCGCGGTGAGCCAGTATGAGGTTGGCATTGAAATTTGAGATTTCTTACAACTTTGTTCCCGGGCGATCCAGGCTAGCTGTCTTACGGCCCGAGTGCACGAACCCGCATAGGGTCCGCTGCGCCCGTGGCGTGCAGTCCTCTGAAGGCCCAAGCCTAGCATCAAGACTCTGCTGTCCCGACCGACGGGTTCCGCACCATTGGACGCGTGCCTGGGTGGAATCAAATGGTAAAGGCAGCCGAGGCGGAGGCGGGCTACGCTGCCGTCCCGGGCTGCGAGTTATTGGTGGGCTCGGGGTGGGCCTCCCCCGCGACGTCCAGCTCCTCCGTGATGACGCAGCCCGCGGGCAGCAGCGCCTTGAGCCGCTGGTGGGCGGCCCGCAGGAAGGCCGCGTCCTTGCTCTCCAGCGACAGCACCACACCTGCGCCGTCCGGCTGGTGGCTCACCTGCGCGCACCGACGCACGGCGGTTCAGTACGCCGCGGGTGGACTGATGCCAGGGACATGCAGCACCGTCCATGACCAATACTGATCACATATTGACTTGATCCACAATAACGATTCGCGGTGATTTCGTGATGTACGCGTAGCCGTCATGAAAATCGCCACTTTATGGAAGCTTGTAGCCATTCGTTCCGACTCGTCAAGCTGCGCCTTGTAGGCATAGGCAGTCCGGTTGGAGGAGCGGACCGCCCGTCACCGCGGTTCCCCTGAGATGCCTACGAGTTGTGCGCATGTCGCTACTGCAATAGGCAGGTTCTCGACAAGGGGAGCGGGAGGGAGAGGAGGCGGGGGGGGGGGGGGGGGGGGCTCACGGGGTAGGAGCCCACGCCCACGTTGCTGCCCATGTCGGCGGCGATCTCGCGCAGCGGCTCCGTGACGAGCGTCTCGTCGTGGATGCTTAGCCGCAGCGTGGCGCTGTGGAAGGGCGTCAGGTGGCCGATGGCCTGTGCCACAAACTTCCACTTGTCGCGCAGCAGCTGCGGCGGCGGGAAGCGTGCGCAAATGGGTCAGCGCAGACCTGTGGCAGCGGCGGGCGCTGGTGGGCCCATAAGCGGGGAGAGGGGACGAGGAGGTGCGCTACACATGGCGTATTTTGTCGGAAACACGCCAACATAGGGTTTTTTAAAACTTATTTAAATTTTTTAACATGGGGTTTCAAGCGCCCATGTTTAGGGTTTCATGGTCAAACCCACATCGGACCATATCAGTAGTTTACACAGTACATACCAGTATCAGCTATCAAAGGCTGAATAAGGCCAAGCGCATGTAGTAAAAATGGTGTGGCAAAGCGGTATAGTAAATGTAGTAAAGTAGTAAACGCAGGTATGTAAATGTAGATGTAAATACTGAATGGTACGCAAATGTAGGCAATTCGCAAATGTAAATGGAGGTGTAGATAATAAATATAAATGGTACAGGGAAGCGCATGTAGTAACTAAATGGTAGGAGTTCCGAGTAACTATCGAGTA
>VCJN01001190.1:0-18196 GCA_006384855.1 Tetraselmis striata | reverse complement strand
CAATGCTTGCCAAAATGCTATTCGGGGCGTATATCGCCAATTTTAAAGCCTCTGCAGTGATCCCATCCTGCCCCTGGGCCTTATTATTTTTAAACGCCTAAGAGCCTTGACTAGTTCCTCCCATGTTATATGCCCATTAATCCCGTTTAGTGCGGGGGCAATGGGTGGGGATGTACCGTGTCGGTGTTCCCACGCCGCACGGTATATCGCAACCCGTTGTGCTAGGGGGTGGGGGTCACGCAGCAGCTCCCGATAGTGCCTGCCCAGCACGCATTGATTTCGCCCGGCTCGGTATGAAGTACCCCCGATACCGGATCGCGTACTGGCTGGTCGTTCGCGCCCTCGAATGAACCCTGCCCCTTACGGAGAGAGCGCGCCCACTTCCAGAACTCCCGTCTCCCACCACCCTTCTTAAAATCCTGAACCGCTTTTAGCACGGCCCGCTCCCTCTGGCGGCGGCGGTTATTACGTACTAGTGTCCGGACCCTATGCCGTGCAGCAGCGTAATGTGCCGAAACGTTATTAGGTTATGGGAAACGTTAAGGTTCATGGTGAACCCGGTTCACCACAGTACATTATGTGTTATTCAAAAATCAGTACTTTTGACTGATGTTCCCGGCGCACACGCCGCGCGTAGCTCGCGCGCGCTGCCGCCGCGCGACGGTCGGCTCGGTGGAGACGTTGCCATCATGCCGGTGTCCTGCTATTACCCTTGACATAGACCACGATAGCGCATCCGTTGACCAGGACGACACTCTTGCCTACCCCCTACGCGCGTGCCCGCTGCGTGAGTGGGTTCCGATTGTGGCCTTCATCATGGCCCACGACTCGGATCGTCCCAGCGGGCAGTGTGCGTACCCGGCGTGCCGCCATCCCGAGCTACCGTCGTGCCGTTTGTGCGTGACTTGCCAGTTACCGGCGCACCATATATGCCAGATCGCTTTCGAGGCGGTACACAACTTCGAAAACACGTCCATACCTCTTTCCTGCACTCGCTACTGTTTGGAGAAGAGCATACCGATGCCGGCAGGCGTTCCTGAGCAGGCTGACCTCTTTCAATTCCAAGGACATCAAGAACATCGGTGGCATGCCCAAGGGTGAGACACATGATTCGCACACTCTGCTATCCACCCTTCTAGCAAGTGACATGGCGACCAGTGGGTGGTGGTTTACATAGTGGACTGCAAGAACATGCTGAAACATCTATTATGGATGTCCCCAAAACAACGAAAGTGAGCCGCAGACATTCTTTCTTTGCTCATCCACGACAATACCTACCTGACCACCCAATTCGGGCCCTAGGCCTCGTCACGGCTCTGGACAAGTTCCTAGCATGCAATTGTGTGTTGCCACACCATTGTTTGTCTTTGTTGAAAAAAAGCTTATGCGGTAATGCACATGTGACTAACATACATCGTTTGCGTAGGAATGGACATACTGTCAGCCTCGTGCAAGGTTAGGCGCTACGTGAGGGGACTGTGGATTACGAGTGGCAGTAAACCTTTCTACGCGGCACTGATATCTGCCTTGGTGTTATCTTCATCGACGCTGACCCTGGAGCAACAGCTGCCGCTGAGCTGGTGTTCAGACATGCATCCATCCAGTGGCGCATCTGGCACATTTACAATAACCTTTGCAAGAATCTCGCTGCTCGCCTTGGCCAGCGCAACAAGCAGCTCTCCAGGGACTTCGCCATCGCGCGTGCTCAGATTTCTGAAGTGACATTCGAGGCGCTGTATCAGTCCCTACAGCAATGCTACCCCGAGTGCGCATTGTATCTAAACAAGGAGCTGACCGACAATGCAAAGTACTGGGCCAACGTGTCTTCACTGCTGGATGCCGGTCCACGCAGCGCGGAAAAGCACCAAACTTTTTGATGAAGCGGCACCTTCGCAACCTTCGCAAGAACACTCCCCTCCACAAGCTTCTTAGGGAGGTAATGCTGCTCAATGAGCAGTGGGAGGAAGCGAGAACCGCTCATGCCGATGCGCGCACCAGCATGAACCCCCAGCTGGCAACAAACTTTGCGAAGACGGTCATCCCCGCAGTGAACGACAAGTTGCGCTCCAACCTGACAAACTATGTTTTGAACGAGGCATTGAAGCAGGTGCAAGCATCTGCTATTTACGGCGTCGCCCTTTGCAGCATGAAACAAGACCGCCCATGCGTCCCATCAGGTAGTCCCCACCCCTTGCCTGCACGACGCCCATCGCCACATGCGTGATAATATATATCGGCGCCCACCAGTCCGCGCCCCGCGCACCGCTCCAAATACGTATACTGCGCGTCTGGCGCCCACCGGCTTTATCAATTCACCACCAGCGTGGTAATATATATATCTGGCGTCCACCTGCCCGCACCCCGCGCATCGCCCCAAATACGTATACTGCGCATCTGGCGCCCACCGGCTTTATCAATTCACCACCAGCGTGTTATATCTATCTGGCGCCCACCAGTCCGCGCCCCGCGCACCGCCCCAAATACGTACACTGCGCATCTGGCGCCCACCGGCTTTATCAATTCACCACCAGCGTGGTAATATATAATCTGGCGTCCGCCTGCCCGCACCCCGCGCATCGCCCCAAATACGTACACTGCGCCTCTGGCACACACCGGCTTTAGCAATTCACCACCAGCGTGATAATATATCTGGCGTCCACCTGCCCGTGCCCCCGCGCACCGCCCCAAATATGTATACTGCGCCTCTTGGCCCACCGGCTTTAGCAATTAAGCACCAGCGTGATAATATCTATCTGGCGCCCACCAGTCCGCGCCCCCGCGCACCGCCCCAAATACGTATACTGCGCCTCTGGCGCCCACCGGCTTTATCAATTCACCACCAGCGTGGTAATATATATATCTGGCGTCCACCTGCCCGCCCCCCGCGCATCGCCCCAAATACGTATACTGCGCATCTGGCGCCCACCGGCTTTATCAATTCACCACCAGCGTGGTTATATCTATCTGGCGCCCACCAGTCCGCGCCCCGCGCACCGCCCCAAATACGTACACTGCGCATCTGGCGCCCACCGGCTTTATCAATTCACCACCAGCGTGGTAATATATATATCTGGCGTCCACTGCCCGCACCCCCGCGCATCGCCCCAAATACGTACACTGCGCCTCTGGCACACACTGGCTTTATCAATTCACCACCAGTGTGATAATATCTATCTGGCGCCCACCAGTCCGCGCCCCCGCGCACCGCCCCAAATACGTATACTGCGCCTCTGGCGCCCACCGGCTTTATCAATTCACCACCAGCGTGGTAATATATATATCTGGCGTCCACCTGCCCGCCCCCGCGCATCGCCCCAAATACGTACACTGCGCCTCTGGCACACACCGGCTTTATCAATTCACCACCAGCGTGATATATATCTGGCGTCCACCTGCCCGTGCCCCCGCGCACCCCCAAATACGTATGTGACGTCCGCCCGCGCCCCCTCTGCCTTGGATATGTTGTATGGATTTTTTTAGTAATAGCATGGAAAGTGCAATAGCCCTGCATCGCCCATGTACTCAAGTATGTGGGTGCGATTTCTGGGAATGTATGAAGCATAATCAGCCCTAATGGTGCAGGTCACACCATCGAGCTGGAGAGGGGCGCAGACTTGGCCGGCCTTCCTCGCTTCAGCAGCATTACAGAGGCACTTGCGGACCTACATTTGACATCCGCGGCCTCAGCAGCGCACGCGCTCTACGTCATCTATACCAAGTGCACAATCAACAATGGGCGCAGCAACCCCCTTTTTGTCCTCCAAAAAGACAAAGTGCAGGACCAAGATTGCTTACCTCCCTGTGGCCAACCCCCCTCTTCTCCAGCACAAGGGCAGGCCTTAGGGAGCCCTCGGCGTCAAACGCCGTATGCAACTCTCGCGGGCTACGGCTCCACCTTATACTTCACGCGACAGGGCAAGGCGACAGCTGGGAGCAGGCAGGCAATAACCGACCTGGGCAGCATACCGAGGCCTCGGCGGAGTCCAGCCTCCCGTCACATCAGCCAGAGGAGACCCGCCAAGCTCCGTCGCGGCAACCCTTGGCCGAGTTAGTGCAGCAACACGCTGCCGACCCCGTGTGCAGCCAGGCGGCCAGCAGCTACGGCGCAACGTCGCAGCCTCCGACAGGAGCTTCACGGAGGCCTCCGTTGGCTGGGCCGCCGACCAGCAAAAGGACGGCCGCATGTGATGCTTTGGGACATCGCGCCACCTATGGGTTGTGCCCCGTGTATGGCACTCCGTGTGAGTGAGGCTCGCGAGTCCTTTGTCCCCAGCGACAGCAACTCAACCTGTCGTCTTGTGCGGACGTCTTGCGAGATTGCCGTCCTTTGCGCCCGGCATCCCTCGGGCAGACGGGCAGGCGCTGTTGCCCTCAGCATCGGCGCGCGGCGCGGCCGCCGGACCGCGCAGCATACTCGCGTCTCTACGATGACTGCGGCGCTTACAGTACTTAGCGATAGTTCTTGTAATTAGTACTTTTCCACTGTCCAACCTCCAGGTGAACCGGGTTCATCATGAACCTAATAACCGCCGCGTTAATTAATACCTGTCCGTGCTGTACTGCTGTACTTCAACGAGAACTAGTCGCTATTCTACGTCGTGCTGCAGCATACGGGTACGATACAACCGACGTTTCCCGGGGTGCGATACTTTACGGCTTGTTTCAGCACCCGCGTCTACATGGCCTGATCCCTTTTTTCCGGATGTTGTACGATCGCCCTAGCGACCTGTACTACTACGCGCCGGATGATCCCGGTAAAAGTAAAGTAAAGTTCGCCCCGGGACATCGGCCGAAGCCGCCCCAGCACTTGACCTCGTGCGCCAACTGCAGTCGTAGGTCTGGCATCCCGGTACTTTGCGCCACCCTCCAGTCCCGTACGGGTGTGCGCCAGGATGATGTACTGACGTCCTGGCGCCGCTTTATTTTAATAAAGCGCGGGCGCGGTGCAAGCGGCGGTTGTGGCTCGTACCGCCGCTGATACTTTCTGCCAGAGTTTAGCGGATGATTGCTGCGCGGCTACCGCCGCGTCTCACGTTCCGCGTGTTTTTGACGAGTATTGTACGGAGCTTTTCAAAATCGGATTGGTGGTACAGGACAGTAAGGCGCGGTACGTTCGTCACCCCGGTGACAGCCAGGCCGAGTTGCGGACAGTGCGGGCGAAGTTGGCCCGGGAGGGTTTCGTACCCCGGCCGACGACCCTGTCCAGGATGGCGCCGTGTACCTGGGTGCTCCTATTAGCCATTTTACCCCGGGTGGATGACCGGTGCGATGGGGCGGCGCCGGGTGGCCCACGGCACTGTTGGAGCGCGTCGGTTCCTTTGGCACGTCGGGATACGGCTGCCACCATGGAGCCATGCGCATGCGGCTGCTGGTTGCATGCGCGGTGTGGCAGACCGGCTTCCTCAGCCGCATGATGCCGCCGTAGGAGCTGGATCCTTTGTGGGAGACCGTGGAGGCCGCCAACATCAATAATATTTCGGCTGCGTTTTCGCGTTGCTTGGTTTGGACGCTTGCGACCAGTCTACACCGCGCATGGAGGCTGCGATCGTCCAGATGAGTATGCCCGCGGATTTTGGCGGTTTGAACAGCCTTGCTGCAATCTGAGCCCCCCTCGGCGTTATTTTATCCCGCGCAATTGGTTGTCCTGCCAAAGTTGGTACGGGAGTACGGGCACGCCCTCGGCCCCCTGTACGAGGCGGTTATTCGCGCCGATCGAGGTGTCGTCCATGGGCCCATGGCTACGACGAGTGCTTTGCCATGGGCGCGCGAGTCGCGCCGCGTATGCGAGACTGATGTACCGGTACGGGCCCTCACCACGTTACCACAAGCAGATGTGCAGCGCGCACGCGCCGCGCACGGGCACGCTCACGAGATCTATCTTCGAGATACTTACTGTCGGTAATGCTACGACCACCTACCGCTGCACCGGATCCATCAGCTGGTACTACGGCCCGTTCGGGTACGGGCACTAGCAGAGGACTGCGCGTCACCACATCATCTCCGGCCTTTTACGGCCACTCCACATGGAGTTGGTACTGGTGAGGCCGCCTCTCCTGCCTAGCAATCGCTTCCCATCTGTGGTACGAGTACTGCCCATACCGCTACTACAAGCGCGTCTGTAGCTCTCAGGATACCGTCGCCCCGCGAATCAGTGGCACCCCCTCCGTCAGTGGCAACTCCTTCCCTACTAGAACCGTAGCCATGCGGTACTACATCTCCGCTCTCGGGTACGGGTACGGGTGCTGCCTCCGATGATCAACCCACGACGACCATGGTTGTCCAACGCCACCTCAGCCGTGCGATTCGCTTGCGTGACTTCGTGGCCCTCGCTCTTGGCTTCCAACGTATGGGCGCCGCGGCCTCGCAACTACTTGATACCTTGCGCGTGTATAGCGCGTGCGGCATGGCTCTCTATCGCTTTTCCAGTCGGATCACGAGTCAACCTGCACGATTCCCCATGCTGCTTATTCGGCCGCCGGTGCGCGGGTGATGGGCCTTCACCCGCTCGGGGGTTCCGCGCTTGTCACATGCCCTGGCCCCACGTGTGGTATTGACCCGTGGCGCCCGCCGTAAGGAGGCAGCGGCCCACCAGGAGCGGAGGATCCCGGGTGCGGCAGGCCCGGCGGCACCATCCATGCCTCCACATGGTGGGCGCTGGTAACCCCTAAACCCGTACCCGCCTGGGTGCGGCCGTGGGCTGAGCGGGGTGGCCGGTTGTGGCGGGTCCTTGGATCCTGCGACGACCGGGAGCCGTATGGGGGGCTTTTTGAATAATACTCTTAGTCCTAGGTAGCGCCTAATGGTGCCGCCGGGCAGCAGCCCTATACGGGGGGCTGCTAGAAATAATTCATGTACGACCTCGGCCCTGCGTCGGCCTCTCCGAGATCCGCCTACGGGTGGGGAGGGGGGTATGTACGACTCGGACGGGGGGCAGCCTACTCGCGAGGGCTGTTAGAAATAAAATCGTGTCCTCGTACCTCGGTACGACCCACGACCGACCTGCAGAAGATATGGCGTACCCCCCATCCGTATGTGTTCCATCTGTGAATCACTCGAATTCTGGCCTATATTACAGCGGAGTGTTCGGCGGCGCCGTGCGGCTGACCCGTTCGGAACACCCGGGAAACCCTCAGCCGTCCGGTGAGAACGGGCGAGGGCGGCGAGCGTGAGGAGATAGGAAGCCGGCACTTAAAGGCGGGGCGGGCGTTCGGGGGCGGACAGCCCGGGCTTGGCAACGACTCAGGGGCCATGAGACATGAGCCGGAGTGCCCTAAGGGAGTCACAGCCATGCAGCGGGAGGATTCAACTGGCGGTGAGCTCGTCGGACCCTGGACGGGCGACTACGACGATGAGGCGCGCTGCGGAGGCGAGCGCGCGGCGGGCGAGCATTGACATGCTGCCGACCACGGAAGCGACGCACGCGGACGGGGGGGGGGGGGGGGGGGGGGGGGGGGGGGGGAGGGAGGGTTGGTGCCGCCCTTTCCCCCTCCAGACCCCTTGGGGATCCTAACCGCAAGAGCTTCAGGCGGGCGAGATGGAGGCAGCATTGGCGGACCGCGGCCGAGGCCGGCGGACCGCCACACGCCGGCGTGGTGGGGCGATTAGCGCCGCGACCTGCGGGATATTTTCAGCGGTGGCGGCAGGTGGAGCCACGACGCGCGACGAACCGAAGGTTGTGCGGTGCCGGTGCGCATTACCAATGTACAGGAAAACCTTTTCGGGGGGTGGGGCGAGTGCTGCATTCGTAATCCCCGTACTGCCAATTAGCGGTAGTCGCTCGTACTAGAAAGAAGAAGACTATCCTACCGCGACTATCGAAAATAACACAGGTACTGATCACGTGATGGAAGGAGGCGGGGCTTGGAAACGAAAGAGGATGGCCGGAAGCAGCATGAGCTGCAATTACGGTGTATGTGTTCCCTACTATGGTTAGAGATGGCAGGCCCTAAGAAGCAGTCACTCTAGGCGGTGAAGAGCAGCAGACTAGCACGATGTAATCAATTTCAATTCAATTTATTGACGCGTTATGGCTCCACTCTACGGTTGGCTCGAGCCGGAGTGCTACGGATTTCGTCGTGGATCATCTGCCCATCTGCCCCGCTGCGAACTACATGCACCGCATGCATACCGCTTTGAAAAATCTGTGGGCTTCCGTGGCGATTGCAGCGGGGCGGTGCTCGACCGGACCGCTCGGGAGTCGGCGACTTGATCCTTGAGACGAGTTGGGCTGCGCCCCGCGATCGCTCGCGGCCGTCAGATTTGACGCTGGCGGGGTGGGGGGCCGGCGTGCGATTACACGACCGACTTCGCGTGCGTGTCCTCCACGACCCCCACTTGGGCAACGACCCCCGCCTGGTGCACCCCGGAGATTGCGGCGACCGAGGCAGAGCGCAACAAGCTAGCGGCGGACCGCGTCTTCCGCCACGGTGCATGGTGTTCACCGTACTACCCTTTGTGGTTGAGGACCGCAGCCGCCTTGGAAAATCCGCTTTAACGGTGGTCTACATCTTCGCGGTGTTACTTGCTGTGCGCAAACTACTTCCCTGGCGGTCGTTCCGCCTCCGACTTCATGCTTCCTTCGTGGCCAGTCCGTCCAGGCTCTTCGAAACTTTGTTGCTAGCTAGCCCGCTGAGTTCCGCCATCACCTGTCGCGCACGCGGCGGGAGGTTGTTGCAACGAGTCTCAGCTTGCGTGCATGGTACTTTGGGCGGTATTCTCTCTGCCGGAGTGCGGACGGCCAAGTTCTGATTGCGTTTTGCCCGTGGTCATTCCGCACCCTCTTCTGGTGCTGCTTCCACCGCGCAATTGCCGTAGTGGACGTTTTCCATTGCCTTTTCGGGTGATTTCCTGATCGCCTTTTGCAGCTAGGTCATGTTATCCTTTTAAATTATATACAAACGGCAGCGCACGCGCCCTTGTTGTTGTTGTATATATACGGTTCAATACATCCCTTGTCCGCTCGGTTGAGCGGTCGTCTTGTATGCAAGAGGCATGGGTATTGATTCCTGGCCGATGTATGTATGTTCGGCAATATCGTCCCGGCGTGTCCTGGCTTTACCCGGTTCATTGATGCATTAGCCCTTCGGGGTTCGAATGAGGCTATGGTCTACGGGCAATGCCAGACCTACGACTGCAGTTGGCGGAAGAGGCCAATGCTGGGGCGGCTTCGGCCGATGTCCCGGGGCGAACTTTACTTTTACGGTTCAATGCTGCAGGTAGCACCGGGCGCACTGCTGCTCCCTCTTACTGGTACCGCTACTCCGCGGCATGTACGAGGTACAGCAGGTACCTGCGCCCGTGAGTACCGATTAGTACACGTAGTACACTACGCTTCAAAATAAATGAAAAACCCTACTTGGGTAGGGTCTTCGATTGCGCCACGCGCAATCGAAGCGCGTCGCGCCAATCCTAATATGGGGCAAGGATTATGTTTCGGACGAGTGTTGGCTACAACCCCAATGTTCTGATGTTTTAAATTGAATTGATTTGGCCGTGCATATTGAGGTGTAGATCTACATAGAGCTACACACGGTGGGGCAAGCATGTATTTTAATAGTTACATGAGCTAGCTGCAAAAGGCGATCAGGAAATCACCCACAAAGGAAATATAGGAAACGTCCTTCAGCCATTGCGAGGTGGAAACAACACCAGAAGAGGGTGCGGAATGACCACGGGCAAACGCATCAGACTTGGCCGTCTGCACTTCAGCAGAGAGAATGCCGCCCAAGGTCCCATGCACGCTAGCATAGACTCGCTGCGACAACCTCCGCCGCATGCGCGACAGGTGATGGCGGAACTCAGCGGGAAAGCAAGTATCCAACTCTTATGGTGCGCGCCGCGGGCGAGATGCGCATCTGAAAAACCCACAAGTCCAAATTTCGGCATAGATCGGTTATATTTCCGTCAAGACCATACGATTTGAGCAGGAGTTTTCGCACCCGAATTTATTTTAAACACCGGCAGGTCACCTGCGTCCCCGGCTCGGAGGGTTTTCGTAATGCGTTGATATACTCGAAAAATGCTCACCAACTACTCTTGCAGTACAGTTTGCTTACCATTATTTCTGAAGCTAGTGTACCATTTTGGACATCAAAATTCCCTCATCCGTACCATCAGTAGTGACGGGTTCAGATTTCTATAAAATGAACGGCGGGGCGGGAGAGTCGGAAGTCGGAACCGAATCGCTATATATCCGTCGTCCTCGCGATTGCTACGACACGAACTGTTCTGGACAAAACTACTGCTGCAGATAGTCGCTGCGTACAAGGTGTGTGTTCAACATCCCATCATTCTATTCTGCTGAGCAACATATCATCATATAAAGTCAACATCGCATCGCGCGCGAGTCCTCACCCGGTGGCAAAGTGTAGCAGGTAAGAGCCGCTGTATTTTATTTCGCACAAATAAAGTTGTAAGAGAGCCCTTTTATTGACAGCTACCGGGTAAACAGAGCACATACATTTTAACTCATGCCTGGAAAGCAGGGCAGCATGATGCAAGGCTTAGCACCCCTCATGCTATCAGCATCGCACCGCTTCCCCCACAATTCGATGCAGTATTTTATACTTTGAATTTATGAGAATCCACATGCGCTTACGCCAGTGCACCGATGACAGTGCTTGCCGTCGATGCCCCCCCCCCCCCCCCCCCCCCCCATCCGTCCCCATTGTGATGATAACAGTGGACAATTGGCAAACGCATCTTCCCCGATCTTATTGGGCACTGGCTGGCGGCAGTGCAAGTGAGGACTATTGGTAGTGGCAACAAGTGCCATGAGAACTTGATGAGCAGCAAAGCTGATAAATAAAGCAGCTACTAAACAAGTGATGGGCGGAGGAGGGGTTGGAGGCAATTGAGGATGGCTTAAAGAGTTATCTGTGAACCTCTTGGTGGTATGCCATGGCGGCTCCGTCGAACAACTCGGCTTGGGCGATGTGAGCCGCAAAGACATCACGTAATTCAAGTCAATTCAACAGAATTCAGGCGGGAAATCTGATGCCAGCGCACACAGATAGCCAGCCGTGCAACAGTGCTGCCTTGTGTCCTCCCAGCGCTGGGCGGGTCACACAGGACTCCCAAGGTGCGGCCGCAGTTCGTGACACCAAACGGCGGCCATCTGCGGCAGTTGCGGCGCGGGTGCGCGCTTCCGCTGAGCGCCGGCGTATTGTCACAAACTGCCTGGTCGGAAGGCATCCGCGGCAAGCACCCACCGCCGCCGGGTGACACGGCCGGCAGCAGCCCACAATACATTACTGCTGGATGCGCAGCAATGCCCCGAAAACCCTACCTAAACCGGTGCGCCAATATCTATGCTGATTCCTACTAAAATCGATAGCCATTCTTAAATATACTTATTGTCAACAATAACCTATACATATATCATCACGGCCGCTCTGGGGGACGTTCTTGGGGGTCATGGGGCGCAATCAACGACTCGGGCCGGGCCACGTCACGCATGCACGCGCTTGGCACCGGAGTCGGCCTCTTTTCGAAAGACAAAGAGATTGCCAGTGGTGCCGCGGCCGATGCGGAAGTCCTTGTCGCAATAGGTCGTGCACCACTCCACCTCGGCCTGCAGCTCCGTGGGGACGGGCACCCGGACCTCTGGCAGAGCGCTCGCCGGGAACCCCATGATCTCCACGGGGCGGACGGAGAAGGACCGGAAGAACGCCTGCATGTGCCCCCGTAACCCTCGTGAGTGCCGCTGGGTGGATGTGGGGCAAGTCGATGTTTGTGCCTAAACACATGCCCACAACATGAAAGAGCTCGCATTTGGCAGGAGTCAGAGAATGAGAAGCATAAAAAGGGGTTGGGGGGGGGGGGGGGGGGGGGACCTTGGCGCAGACACCGCCCCCGTTGTCTTCCCACGTGCCGGTCACGCTGATTTGCCAGCTCCCAAAGGGGCCCAGCCCAAATACGGCGGTGTTCTCCGTCACGATGTTGTCGCTCTCCACGTCTGCCTTCAGCTGCTGCATCACGTCGCCGACGCCAAAGCCAGGGATGGCCTCCGCCATCTGCAGCACCTGCTGCATCACGTTCCGCTGCACGACCTGGATCGCGGCGGATACGAGGGAAGGGGCGATGTTGGTACGTCCGGCCAGCAGTAGAACAGAGGGACACCGGATGATCTCTCGGCCGGGGCACGCGGGGTGGAGGGGGGCGGGGGAGGGGGGGGGGGGGGGGTCGCTTCTCACTTGTGAGTTGGACGTATACTCCAGGCGCCACTGGCCAAGAAGGTCGGGGTGTGCCTTGGAGGGGACCTTTGAGATCGAGGTTATGGGCAGCTCCTCTCCGGTGATGTCCGTATTGAGCGGCGTCTCGAGGGGCGTCACGTCTCAAGCTCAGAGAGCAGCTTTGTCGATGTCGTGTCGGATGGGCTCCCCGCCCGGCACGATGGACGCGGTGGGGCCCAGGCCCCGCACCACCCACCAGAGCTTGTCCTTCAGCGCCGCGCGCTGCGCCACCGTCTCGCTCGTGGCCGAGCGCGCCTCGCGGCGGCGGCCCGCCAGCATGTCAATGTCCTCGGCCTGCTCGTCAGCCTTCTCCGCAGCCAGCCGCGGATCCACGCCTCGCGAGGCGGTGCTCTTGGGCAATGCGTCTTCTTCTCCAAACGGGACCACGGTGGCTACGGCGGTGGAGTCATCGTAGCTGGCCTTTACGGTCAGGGACGTGTTGGGCCGCTTGAGGTCCTCGTCGACAGAGCCCCCCCACGACTTTGACGCCTCATCCAGCATCCAGGGCAGCACCTGAAGGCCCTCCTTGGCCTGTGTCTGCGTCTGCACACCGCCGTCGGGGGCTCCGCTGGCGGGGTCTGAAGGGCTGCCGCTGTCATCGCTATCCTGGGCGGGGCGTTCTGTGCCGTTTGCATCCTCTGCCGAGTGGTCGAGCCAGTCGTTCATTTCGGTGGCATCCGGCTTGCCTTTCTGTCGCAGAATCTTGGGAGATCTACAACGCGCTCCCCGTACGAGTTGATGACAGCATCGGGCTCGACGGCCTCACCGCCTTCCTCCTTGCGCCCGCCCAAGAAGCCCATCATGAGGTACGCAACGCCTGCAGCAGCCAGCACGTACGCGAGCGCTTTGCCAAAGATGGGCAAGCCAGAGGCTCCGAATGGCGGCGACTCCTCAAAGCGCGCAGCGAGCTCCGCTGCCAGCACCTTGATGCTGCCCAGGAGCGAGCCGGCTTGCTCGGCGCCAGGGAGCTGGTCAGGGGCTGCTTCTGGACCGACATCCAGATTCCTGGCCGCCTCAATGAGATCCTCCAGGCCCGCCGCGCCAGCTGCGCCGGGGTCCGCGGACTCGGGTGCTGGCACCTCCGGGTTCGACAGCTCCATGGCATCCACAATGTCCTTCAGAGCGCTCTCCAGGTCCTCAAAGCCGGACGCTTCACCCGCAGGGGGAGTTGCCTCCGGCAGCGGCGCGCCAGCCTCAGGGGTGACGCCCTCCGGCACCCAGTTACAGTGAGTTGCGGTCGGATGGGTCCATCAGCGGGGGATCCGCGGGGCTCGAGAGAGGCGCGCCGGTTGTTCCATCAGGAGTCCAGTAGCCCTGCTTGGCGGCCCTCTCCTGCATTGATTTCACCAGCTCGTCCAGCTCTGCGGGCGGCCCCTCACTGGCGCCCCCAGGCATCCAGTAGTCGCCGTCTGTGGGCGGGTCAGCCGGGCTGCTGGAGATCGGCACGTTGGTGGTGCCGTCCGGCGTCCAGTAGCCCTGCTTTGCCACCGACTCGTGCAGCTCCTCCACCTGCTTGGCCATCCCCGGCGATGGCTCCGCACTCGTCCCCTCTGGCATCCAGTACTCCTCGCCTGTCGCAGGAGGCGCAGCCGGCGCTGCGGCGCCTTCCACGCTGCCACCCGGCACCCAGTACGCCTCCTACAGAGGACACCCGGCAGGGCGAATAGGCGCTCAATAACGTAGCCACTGGTGCCACTGCTACTTCACTCAGTGGGCAGGCCCACTCGCAGCTCGAGCATCCCAATGGCTGCCTCTATCAGATGCTCCAGTTGTGAGCTAGCAGTGAGCCATGCATTGCCAGGCTCAGCTGCTGGGAGGGAGGGCATGCGCACCTTGTCAGCGGCGCCCTGCAGGCTACGCTGAATCTCTTGCAGCTGCGCCATAGCATAGTCGAGCCGCGTGTCCTCATCGCCGCCGGGCTTGCCCTTCAGGCTGTCCAGCACCGCCTGCAGCTTGGACAGCAGCGGGATGGCGGCCTCCTGCGACGGCGTGGCATCCATCGGGAGGCTTTCCCCAGCCGCCGGCGCCTTAACGCCGCCCAGCATGCGGTCGACATCCTGAACCGCCGCCGCCAGCGACGCGTCCAGGTCTGCCGCCGCAGCGTCCAGGTCCACTGCATCGCTGGGCTGTCTAAGCACGGAGGGGTCGCCGGTTGTAGTTGCCCTCGGGGACATAGTACACATCCTTGGGGACAGTGCTGTCCACTGCAGCGTCGGCGGCATCACCGCCCATGCTGCCCTCCGGAGCCCAGTACACATCCTGAAAAAGGATTGCATGCGCACATTTCAAATCCCCAGTAAAGGACACGCACATCCCATTCTCCCCCTCCCCGCCCTAAAGGTCGCTGCCCCTCCCTAGACATGAAGGCTGCAGGTCCATATCGAGCAACGCGCGGAACCTGCGGTGGTGGCGGCAGGTCCATATCGATGTCTGGAAGACCGGCTGGGGGCTCCGGTGGCAGGGTGGGGGGAGTCTCAGGCGCTGGGATCGGAGGAAGCCTCCATGTCGATGTCTGGCAGCCCACTCAGGGGCGTTTTCCATGTCGATGTCGGGGAGCCCGCTGGGGGCTCCGGGGGCAGGACAGGCGCCGGCGAGGCTGCCGGCATGGGCGCGGCGTCCACATCGATGTCCGGCAGCCCCTCCGGTGCGACTTCTGCTGAGGGTTTGATAGGCTGGCTGTCTACAGGGGCCTCGCTGCTGCTCTCCTGCGCCGCTTTCGGCAGGTACCAGTCCTCTTGCACCCCGGCTGCCTGCGGGTGGTCGCTCG
The DNA here is from genome assembly GCA_006384855.1 of Tetraselmis striata. Taxonomy (NCBI): domain Eukaryota; kingdom Viridiplantae; phylum Chlorophyta; class Chlorodendrophyceae; order Chlorodendrales; family Chlorodendraceae; genus Tetraselmis; species Tetraselmis striata. The sequence continues at coordinate 3,196 of VCJN01001190.1, read as the reverse complement.
CCGCTTGCCTCGCTGCGCTGCCGGTCACCTGCTCCTTGCAGTCCTTGGCAGAGCAATCTACCTCCTGCAGGCCGTGCAGGATTATGCTGCCCTCATCTCCTCTCGCAGTGAGCTAGCCCTTTGACCCCGCCTCCCCCCTCCACCCAGCCAGGCAGACAGTCAAAGCGGCCTGAGAGCACGAGCGGGCATTCGGTCTCACCTCGCCGGGTTCGCCCAGCGCCTTGTCAAGGCTGGCTTGGAGTTTGGCTATCTCGGCCTGCATGCGCTCCAGTGCCGCCTTGGTGCTCGTCACCTGGAGGGCGTGGGCGATGATGAAACGAGAGACGGTCGGAACGCGGTTGCCGCCTACCCTTACGGGCGTCAGTCGTCTCGAAAACAAATTTCACAATATGCCAACAGTCGTGGTTCCTCGTCGTTGCCGGCCTCGGCTCTTGGCTCATCTGCAGCGCGACTGGCGCAAACGAGGCTTATTGCGATACCTGCCAGAGGGCACGGCATAGCTCCTCACCTCGTCGCTCCTTGATGCTTGCGTTGCGAGGGTCAGCCGGCCTCGGGCGGGCAGCACAGAGCGCCCGCGGCTGCCGGGACTCGGGCGTAACAACGGCCTGGCGACAGCGGCACGCCCCGCTGTCGGAACTGCCAGCCGGGACACCGGAACGCAACCCTGTGAGCAGGCGGGAGAGCAGAGGGCCAGCAAATCGCGGTCACAACAACCGCTCTTATCAGTCGCCACTACCCCGTGAGCGTCCGGCATTGCGTCACCAGGCTCATCTCGCCCCGCTGGGAGCGAAAACCCCGTTGACGACTGGCGCGCCGGGCGGAACAATATGCCACGCGGTGGCGTGCTAAAATACGCTCGGATGCGGCGAGACACGTTGCTGCGCGCACCTGGCGAAGCCCAGTGCGGACCGGATTACGACAATCGTCTCGCAAACCCTTGCCAAGTGTGGCTGCGATTGGATTTCACTGGACTGCAAAGGTGTTGCCGTCCGGCAAAGGCGGACTCTGGTATGCAGGCGACGCTCCGCGCGGGCTGAGGGCGGATTATGCAGCGACGCGTGTGCTGGTGGCGCGCTCATCAGGCAATAACACTACCAGCCCCAGGTTCATCACTCATCCATCCCGCCTTATGCGGGATGCGGGCCGCTTGTAAGCGGCTTGCTGAGTTGTTTTTCTAATTCTCGGGAACTGTCCTTTTTGTAATTCACACAAGCCCAGGTGGGACGACAGGCCGGGTACTTACGCATTTCAAAGTTGAGTTCGCGCAGGCTTGTTTTACACGGTTAAGAGCCGAAATTGGCAGGATGGTTTTAGCGAAAGCGTGGAGGGAAAACGGAGTCAGGGGGGGCGCTGCGTGGAACGCAGCGAAAACTGGAAGATGGCAGGCTCAGCTGCTTTTATGTCTACTCGTGCTGCACCCCGAAAAAGGGCGCAACAACAGATGCCTAGTTCCCGTACCACTGAGCAGCACTTGTAGCTAAAAAGCTGTTAGGTCAAGGAGGGAAACCCCCATAAACTAGTTTAGATCATTTCAAAGTTGAGTATGGTTTTGCCAGTCTTGAGCGAACGGAGAGAGCGGTGGATTGACGGAGAAGAGGTAGCGCCAAGTCATGAAGGAGGCAACTGGGAAGGCCACCGCTTGCGGAGTCCTGTTGGACTTGGAAGTGGCGGAAGGGGGGCGATGTGTCCAAAGAAGAACCATGCGCCAGGGGAAGGAAGAACGTTAGGGTCGATGTAGTCCAGAACGACGTCAGAGTTAGTGGCCCAACCGCACTGGGTAGCGAATGTGGGACAATAGCACTCCATGGCATTCGCTGCAGAGGCTGCGCCCCTTGCGAAGACTGTGTGAAGTCCAGGAAGTGCCAGCAGGGGGGCAGCGTTGACTAGACTGATGGCTGCAGACAGCCAGTCTGACATTGTAGCCGCAGTCCAAGGATTTGACTGCTCGGCTGCCGTGACAGCCCAGAAGTTTGATCAGCCAGCCAACAGTAACCAGGGGGACATATTGGATGTTGTCGATGAAGTGGTGCAAGAGACATGCCACTCGAGGGTGCTCGGACACCGGAAGGAGAAGTACGCGCAGGTCGTCGGGTCCCCGTCGGCCAGCGCGACCCTTCTCGCGGTACACTTGCAAGGTGATGTTGTAGGTGTCGACATGCACATCTCGCACTCGACAGGAGACGCCAGTAAGGCCCCTGGCAAAGAACATGAAGTTGACAACCGAGGCCAAGAGAGCTCGGAAGTCGAGGTGGTACTCGAACGACAATAGCGGTAGTCGCCTCCAACGGACTGATGTTTTCAGAGTCGTGGCAGAACTCCGCGAACTGAGACAGTCTGCCGGCGTAGCTCTTGAGGGTCTGAGCGCTGAGGGAGCTGGAGAGCAGGTCGAGCGTTCGCTGGCCCAGCTCGTCCGAGCCGAACGCGTCCTGCAGCCGGGATCGCAGTGACGCAGCCCACGGAGCGACAGCCGCGGGCTCGTCAATTACGTACGTGCGTCGTTTTACCGACAGAGTTCCACCGGTACGACTACTGTTCGCAAAGTACTCGGCAGCAGCGGTTAGGTTCCCGGCGGTTGGCCGGTAGCTGCTGGACGGGTTTGCAGTAGCCGCAGGACGGGTTTGCGGGGCTAGGTTCAGGTAAGAGGGCCGCCCCGCGCGCCCTTCGCGCTCGTAGCGCCTGTCCCGTGCATAACGTACACGCGCGAAACTTGGTCGTTGCGAACCAGTTGTGACACGTAGTGTAACAACCGACGGACGCAAAGATGGGGTGGTAAGAAAAGCGGTTGGTTGAGCCGCCATGTGCAGGTGTGCGGATGGTTGAGCCGCACTCGGCTGTAGCTGTAAGAAGCGCCGCACCGAGGAAGGTCTAAAGGAAGTCTGTAAGGTGGGGGGGTCATGCCCTGACACAAGGCGCTCATCTCGCCGTTGCGCTGCAAGGGTGCGTCATGCGGCGGTCACCGAAAGGTGGCCTCGCAAAGCTCCAGCAGCTCCGACAAAAGGCGCCCTACACCGTCACTCGTGCTCACCTTCGCGGCCACGTCCACGCCCGCCGCCACGTCCTCGCCCACGCCCGCGACCTGCAGCTGCTACTCGGGCAGTAGCGGTTGCCTTTGCGCTGCTGGCAACGGTCGCCTCGAAGACGCGACGCTCGTAGTCCCTCATGAGGTCCCCAAAAATCGCGGAACCCAGATGCTCCG